>NW_012193277.1:35202-54199 GCF_000504015.1 Erythranthe guttata | reverse complement strand
TGATCAAGTTAAGCAACCGTGAATTACTGAATTGCCACTGGAGTATGAAGTGGAGATGCTCCTTGAATAAGTACAAGGATGTTTTTGCTGAACCGGAAGGGTTACCACCTATGAGGGGGGTAGAGCATCACATTATACTGAAAAAGGATGCTATACCTTAACATTGGCACCCTTACAGGTATTCTCATGCTTCGAAGGCAGAGATTGAGAAAACTGTACAGGAACTTCTCACAAATGGGACCATTAGGCACAGTCAAAGTCCTTTTGGCTCCCCAGTATTGTTGGTCAAGAAGAAGGATTTTACTTGGAGGATGTGTGTAGATTACAGGTATTTGAATACCATGATTGTTAAGCATGACTATCCAATATCTGTGATTGAGGAGTTGTTGGATGAGTTACATGGGGCACAGTGGTTCACAAAGATGGATTTGAGGTCTGGTTGTTTTCAAATAAGGATAAGGGAAGAAGATGTATACAAGACAGCTTTCAAGACTCATAATGGTCATTTTGAGTTTTTGGTTATGCCATTTGGATTGTGCAATGCACCAGCCACCTTTCAGTCACTAATGAATCAAGTGTTTCAAAAACAACTTAGAAAGTTTATATTGGTGTTTTTTGATAATATTCTGGTTTATAGTAGGAGTTTGGAAGAACACCTGCTACACCTTGAAGTTACACTGGACCTCCTAAGGCAGCATACCCTTTTTGCTAAAATGAGCAGATGCCAGTTTGGGCAGAAATCTATAGAGTACTTGGGGCACATTATCAGTTGTGAGGGAGTGGCTACTGACCCTGAGAAGATCAGATGCATGGTGGATTGGCCTAAACCCTCCACACTTAAGGGACTTAGAGGATTTTTGGGTCTTACTGGGTATTACAGAAAGTTCATTAGAGGCTATGGCATTATCAGTAAACCACTGACTGATATGCTAAGGAAGGGTGGATTTTATTGGACTTCTACATCTGAAGCTGCATTTGAACAGTTGAAAAGTGCAATGGTGACCTCACTTGTTCTAGTGTTGCCAGATTTTACCAAACCTTTTGTGGTGGAGACTGATGCTAGTTCCAAAGGTTTAGGAGCTGTGCTGATGCAGGAGGGAAAACCTATTGCTTTTCTCAGCAAAGCTCTCAACCCCAGACATCAAAACCTCTCTATTTATGAAAGGGAATTTATGGCAGTATTAATGGCCATACAGAGGTGGAAACACTACTTGCAAGGGCACCATTTTATTATGAGGACAGATCAGCAGAGTATCAAGTATATTACCTTGCAGCAGAGATGGATCACTAAATTGTTGGGGTTGGATTATGAAATTCAATACTAGAAGGGTGTTGAAAACAAGGTGGCTGATGCCTTATCTAGGCAGGATTATGGTGCACAGGTTTCTGCCCTCACTACTGTTATACCCTTGTGGGTGACTGAGATAATAAGCAGTTATGAGGGGGATGATGAATTAAACAAAATCCTGGCTGCCAAAGCCATTGATTCTGCTGTTTTTCCAGAGTATTCAGTTATTGGGGGGGTGCTGAGGCACAAGGGCAGAATTTGTGTAGGGCATAATAGAGTTTTGAGGGACAAAATCCTGCACAGTTTACATACTTCTGCCATAGGGGGTCACTCAGGGATGCATGCCACTTATCAGATGGTCAGAAGTATCTTTCATTGGCCTAGACTAAAGAGGGATGTGATTCAGTTAGTTCAGAGTTGTGATATCTGTAAATTGGCCAAACATGAGACCAATCCCTACCCTGGTCTGCTTCAACCATTGGAAATCCCACAGGGGGCTTGGACACACATTTCTATGGATTTTATTGAGGGGTTACCTAAATCTGAAGGGAAAAATGTTATTTTAGTAGTGGTGGACAGGTTTACTAAATATGCTCATTTCTTAGCCTTGTCTCATCCATACTGTGCTTCTACTGTGGCCAAATTATTTTTGGATAACATTTTTAAATTACTTGGTCAGCCTATCAGCATAGTTACTGATAGGGATAGAGTTTTTACAAGCTCTTTTTGGGCAGAGCTGTTCAAATTATTGGGCTCTAGGTTGGATATGACTTCAGCTTACCACCCCCAAAGTGATGGCCAGACAGAGAGGGTGAACCAATGCTTGGAGACATACCTCAGGTGTTTCACTAATCAACACCCTCATAGGTGGATCAAATGGTTAGCACTAGCTGAATTCTGGTATAACACCAGCTATCATTCTAGCCTAAAGATGTCTCCTTTTATGGCACTATATGGGTACAATCCCCCACAACTTTCCTTGAGCTCCTACCTAGATTGCTCAAATCAAGCTGTGGCAGATTTGGTTCAACAGAGGAACCAGGTGGTGAGATTGGTCAAGGACAATCTACTGGAAGCACAGAATCGTATGAAAGTGTATGCAGACAGAAAGAGGGTTGAACAAAGTTTTGAAGTTGGGGATGAAGTGTACCTAAAACTACAGCCATTCAGACAAACTTCAGTAGCACTCCGCAAGAACCATAAGCTATCAAATAAGTATTATGGTCCCTATACTATTATAGAGAAAACTGGACCAGTTGCTTATCGTTTACAACTACCAGACGGTGCCAAGATTCATAATGTGTTCCATGTTTCCCTACTCAAGAAAAAGCTGAGCTCGAAAACTTTACCCAACCCGGTCTTACCTTTTACTGACAAGGAGGGTGCATTCGTGGTTGCACCAGTAAAAGCCCTTAATTTCCGCACTGTTGAACGCGCTTCCATTCCCGTTCAGCAGGTACTTGTTCAGTGGGACCCTTCGTTCCCTGATGACGCCACTTGGGATCGGAGGACCTCACGGCCGTTCGCAGAAAGTTTCCCACTTTCGATCCTTGGGGACAAGGATCATCTTCAGGCGGGGGTAATGTCATGGCCGATGCTGAATTGAAGAAATGGATTTGGGGGAAAAAGGGGAAACGTACTTTTCGAAATCAAATTAGGGCTGAGGAGATAGAACCGAATGAATTGGGGATATTGTGTTGTTTTCGAAACGACATCGTTCAGCATTCTATGGAAATTGGGCTTGAAACCGGTGAAGGCATTATCACGAATGGGCTGGGAGTCAATATCAGTGGGCCGAAAGGTAATGGGCTGCAGAATGGAGTTGGGCTAGTTTAAGCATTTTACAAAGGGGTGCGTGTTATTTCCCACGCGCGTGAGGGGACAGGCAAAACAGATTACTGATATTTGCAGATTAATAGGAGGACAGCTGTCAGCTTTTTATTAGTAGCTAGTACCAGAATATTTTCATTTTATGCACCGTTAATATATGTACCCGAACTAGCAGTGAGAAATTATTATGCAGAGTTTATTCTATTTTTTTCTCACCTCATTCTCTCTCTCTCTCCCCTATCTTACCTTTCTTGTTCATTACTTTACTGTTTCATTGATAAATCACCATTAAAATCACTCTTGAGTTTGACTATGTTGTAAGAGAATATAAAATTTCCCAAATTGCAACTTTATTAGCTAGGTCCATTTTTAGTCAATATATATAAGAAACAAGATGGTTTAGCAATTTCTTGTTCTCATATTTTAGATTTTATTTATTTTATTTTTAATTACGAAAGTATAGTTATTATAATAATATTGATGAATTACAAATATGACATTTAATAAATAAAAAGAGCGGATTCCACTTTTCTCCATTCTACTGTCTTGGTATCACTTGCCCCCTCCTATTCTCGATTGCATCGACTTGCCCCCTGTTCTTAAAAAAATGTCTCAATGTGGTCATCGCTGTTAGTTGTTAGACATTTGACTTTAACTCTGTTTAATCTAAGCTCTCTGAAATTACGAAAATACCACCACCAGTTTAAATAACCGTTAAAAAAAACAAAAAGAAAAACCAAAAATTATTTTTCAACTTTTTCTATAATTATTTAAACTTGAAGGAGTAGTTTTTTTTGTAGATTTCAGACCTTTGACCAAACGGTGTTAAGGTCAAAGTGTGAAAAATTAACGGTGAGGGCCACACTGTGATAAATTTTCAAGTGCATGGGGCAAATCGATACAATCGAAAGTAGCAGGGGTAAATAGATATCGAGCCAAAAGTACAAGGGTGAAAGTGAAATTTACCCAAATAAAAAATACACTATCAGTGTAGATTAGGATTTCGAATTCCAGAATCAGTTCTTCATTGGTAGCAAATGTTTATGTATCAAGCAGAAGAAATCTACAATGGGGGAAAAGGCATCGTACCATTGCCGCAGCTTACTGAGCTGCGAAACAATGGCGGAATCTCCTCTTTCCCTTTTTTCTCTTAAACGTCTCATCAGATTTTTACAGAGCTGTAAAACAATGGGGGAGTTTCCATCGCAGTCAAATTCCAAAGGTACGTGGCCCAAATTCACGACTCAATTAGGTCAATTGAATATTTTTTGTTTTTTTCTCAAACAGATTTTCTGCATTCTTTATGAAATCTCCCTAGTTTGACTCTGCAATGTCGTATACATGCAGTTGATTTGGTGGGGTAATTTGCTGCGTAGTTATAATCAGACTATAAAAATGTGGTCTTTTTATATGAATTTCGATCGAAAGGTCAATCGCGAGAGTCTTCCTTCTGAAATTTGTTTATGGGTTTACGTAATTTTGGAGCAAGAGTGCTTGCTTATGTGTTCCTATTGCAGTTGGCTTCTTTGTTTCTTTATTTTTTTGTGTTAATTACGGCCTAATCCCCGAGGTAATGTCAAATTACGAAAAGCCCTCTTCCATTTCTCAACTATGAATTTTCTTACATGTTCACCCTTATGGTGTCAAATTCAACGGAATCTTATAGATTCCGTGAAATATTCTCTAGTTTGTACTCGTTTTTTTGCGAAAATGCAGTTTCTTATGCACCGCAATCTGATATTGACAAACCAAGAGACACATCTTATGTTCATCTTGTTTTAAAATGTGGAGCTCGAATGGGGTAAAACAGGTAGAAACAGGAGAATATTCCACATAATCTAGAAGATTCTACTAAATTCGACACCGCAAGGGTGGACGTGTAAGAAAATTCATAGTTCGTGGGTGGTTGTAATTACCTAAACATGAGGGGCTTTTACGTAATTTGACTTACCTCAGGGGTTGACCGGAATCTACCCTTTATTTTTATGTCAAGAATTGTTCAACAGAATTAAGTTATAACTTATTATGGATGGATAGTGGATGCTTTTGTTATAGGTGTTTTGGTATGGAAAGAATGTGCATTCTTGGTATAAAATATGATTCAATTTTTTATTTCTTTTTCGAAAGGTCAATTCCATTTTACACACATGCATGGAGCTGTATAGTTTGGTGGACCTTTCGTTTTCTCTGCCCTTTTTTCTTCTCGGTTCCAACGAGGCTTTGCATCACCAAATGTGGGCTTCTTGTGGAAAAAAATGTTACTTTTACTTTATCAAGATACAATGTTTTTGCTCATTAGTAATGATGGTTTTTCGAAAAGATCAAACGCCTCTAATATTTGTCAATTTGGTGCCGAACTCTGATTAAATAATCGTAAATTTCATATGAAGTTTTGTGGAAGTTAGGTGAGATAACATGTAGTTAGAATATGAAGTATATATAAATGTGGAAGCATGCTTGTTTTTTTTTTTTTTGCAATTGGATGGAAAAAACCGTACTCTGAGTCTGCGAATTCAACCATAATTATCAATTATGCACAGCTGGACTAGAAAATACGGTGAATGTATAAGCCTCCAACGTTGTATAGAATCTTTACTAATGTGAAAGTAAAGTGTGGAAAAAAAAGCCCCGATTACTTTTATTTGTCTCTATGTCTTTTTAACCACTTGTAAAGTCAAAATCGTAGTTTTGAATGTTTTTCTTTGCTGCATGGAAATGGAAGACGAGGACATTTTCCTATTGACATTTCAAAGATGGAAGATAATATTTGTCATGTGCATTTAAGATTAGTAATATGACTTCGATTTCTTGCTGCATGGCTATGGTTTAATGCATAGGCATCCATATTAACTGTTGGATCGATTTCTCTTCAGTACAACTTGAATCTAATGCACAGTAAAAAAAATTGGATCAAATTGCACATATAACAACTCAACCACACTTATAATCTCGTTGTGTTATATATCTTCCGAATTGGTTTGCGATTATCTGGCGGTACATTAAAGTATTGCTATGTTCTCGAGGGAGTATTTGGTCAAACTCTATACTTTATAAGTTTCCTTTACTGAAGTGCACGACTATCAAAGCCATAGCACAAAGTTTTGGTTTTCCGTTGATTGTTTTTGGTGTATAGAACAATTAACTAAGGGAAGAAATCACAAGTAGGAGCTTTTAAAAAGGTAATCTTGTTCTGGTCTATGTTTTGTAAATTACGCGGATGCCATAATCCAACAACTACGAATGGAGAAAAGAGACCATGGAATATCATCTATGTTTCTGAACCACTAGATTTTTTTCGCACGTGTGAACACGTAAAGTTTAAAGGACCAAAAATTACAGGACTTATTCAAGGCATTCCTACTTTGACATCAGACGAGGATGCAACCTGAGAGCGACACAACCTTTTCTTTTGCTATTAGCACGAGTATAAAACTCGGTCGCCCCTCCATTCGTAAAATGTGCTCATTCATACTTTATCTATTATCTACTATTTTGACATTTATAAGTTAGCTCCGAAAATGTATAAGAGTTTATCTTTCAGTTTCATGCCTTGCAAAACCATTTATCGAACTAGAGCTAGGTAATGCATTAGATTGAGCTTTGTTTTTCTTCGTAATCTGTTTATTATATCTATACTTGCCTCTTCAATAATGCATTGTGTCATTTGGTTTTCATGCAGCTTCACATCACAAGACAATGGAAACGGTATGTGATCACCTTTATTGTAAGACGAATCGAGATTTTTCATCAGTATATATCATTGTTGAACAATATTTATAATTCATGCAGTTACAAGTTATCGTACAAAAGTTGCTCGTAATCCAACATTGGAGAGGCTGCAATATAACTATTTGTTCCCTGAGGTTGGTAGTTCGTTCGTATCTATCCTTGTATTCTTTGCTGCAGGACAGCCCGATTACCTATTTTTTCCTTTTTTTATTAATTTTTTTTTTAATCTTTTTGATGGAAAATGAAACTTTTAATCACCTGCTATTGTGAATGTAATGGCTTGCTATATATTACAGATTTCTGCACGTGAACTCGAGCACATTAAGAAATATCCTAATGCAAAAGTGATCAGCCTTGGGATTGGTGATACTACGGAGCCATTACCAGATGTTGTGGCTTCGAGCATGGCTAACGTAAGTTTCGAGCGAACTCTAATGTTTGTGGTGTTGATGATTTGTTATCTTATGAAGGCAGGATTTCGCCTGGTTTTCTTGAAGAATAATAGTTATTTTTAATACGACCTCGAAAATTGTGGTTTTTTTTTACCGTGTGAATAAATGTTTTGCTTTCTTGGTGTACTTGGTCACAAAATTGCATGCTCATGCCTCCTCGTTTATATCAATGCATTGTTTTATGTTTGCTGACATTCTATTTTTCCAGTATGCACACAGCCTCTCAACACGTACGGGTTACAGGGGGTATGGAGCTGAACAAGGTAGCAAGGTAAAGCAATGCTTGATCGCCATCTGTCTTCTTCTTCTTTTATAACTTGGTCGTGCGTGTTAACTAGATCTAAGCCTTTATTTTATGTTCGTCTACTGAAAAATTAATTTATAAGAAGATATTGTAATCGTGTATAAGATGTTGTGAAGTTCGTTTTCTCCAAGGCAAAAACTCAAGTCCCCGGTGTTGCAGGAACTAAGGAAAGCAATAGCAGAGACATTCTACAAAGATATGGGCATAAAAGACACGGAAGTATTTGTATCAGACGGTGCACAGTGCGATATATCTCGTTTGCAGGTATTATTTTTATCCCGTTCGTCCAGAAAAAAATGTACGTAATAACTGAGATGTGGCATTAGGCTTCTGCAGTGGCGGGGTCAGAATTTTGTGACCGCATATACATTCAAAATTAAAAAAAAACTTTATAACAAAACTAGATTCTTGAAAAGGGGTGGGGGGCCATGGCCCCCATAGCCCTATGCTGGCTCAGCTGGGATTTTGGGAAGTGATTTAACAATTTGCTTTGTTTCCTTGCAGCTTCTCTTTGGATCTAAAATGTCCATTGCGGTTCAAGATCCAATTTTTCCGGTGATAGTTCGAAACTTTCGTTACTTTGATATTAAATTTTGTAAGTAATAGTGTATCTAAAAAAAAGAAAGAAACGTGATTGAGAAAATGGTTAATTCTCTGATCTGAATAATGAAAACCCGGAAAATAAATAGAGGAAACTAATAAATAAACTACGAAAAACAAGAAATCATGATATGAGACTCCCCACATCATTAATTCAGGAAACTATATAGTAAATTCCCGTGATTCCGTTCTCGTTTAATTTCAGATATATTCTCAGATTTCAATAGTATATATAACTCAGATTTGCTCAATTATCATTGTTTGAAATTGTGATCATTTACTCATCTTTCTTTTACATGTACAGTTAACCTCTATAAATAACCTCTATAAATTAATGCAGTCGGGACTAGGGAAATTCTATTAATTTAGCGATTTATTAAATTATCGAGTTGATAATTTAACACGTTTTCACGGAGTCGGGACAGTGAGAAACTATTATTTAATCAAGGTTATTAATTTATTGAGTATTAATTTATCGAGGTTCTACTGTATTGTTTCTTGTTTCTCCGCTTCTCAGAAATGGCTTGAAAGTATTTATGTACCGATCATTCCATCATGCATTACGACGTGTGTTCTTTACATATTTATGTTACTTTTGATGTTTTCTTACAATACATGAATCAAGACAGGCCTATATAGATTCAAGCGTGATAATCGGACAGGCTGGCGATGTCGAGAAAGAATCGGGGTCGTATAAAAATATCCAGTACATGAAATGTGAACCCGAGAATAGTTTCTTCCCCGATCTCTCGAAAACCGGTAGAACAGATGTTATCTTCTTCTGCTCTCCAAACAACCCCACTGGCCATGCAGCATCTCGTCAGCAATTAGAACAAGTCGTTCGATTCGCACAAGAGAATGGATCCATCATCGTATACGACTCGGCATATGCTGTTTATATTTCCGATGAAAGTCCTCGTTCGATATACGAAATTCCCGGGGCTGAAAAGGTAAACTTATAAAAAAAAAGTGATCGTTTATAAAATCCGTTTGAAACTCTATTTGTTACCATAAATAAAAATGATAAAATTCACATGTTAATTTCGACTCTATTCTTTGCCACAGGTTGCTATAGAAGTCTCATCCTTCTCCAAGATTGCTGGATTCACCGGGGTCCGCTTAGGCTGGACCGTAGTGCCAAAAGAACTCTTGTACTCGAATGGATTTCCTGTAATAAACGACTTCAATCGAATTGTATGTACATGCTTTAATGGAGCTTCGAGAATAGCTCAAGCAGGTGGGCTAGCTAGCTTATCCAAAGAGGGTTTTAAGGTCAGTTTCTTACATCACAAGTTAAGTTTGCAATAAGTGATTCTAAACTTTTTTTTTTTTTTTGGGCAAAATGGTTAATATCGAAACTTTATTTCAGGCTGTAATCTCACTTATCGACTACTACAAGGAGAATGCCGAGATTCTGTTGGAGACTTTTAAGTCGATGGGGTTGAGAGTTTACGGAGGCGTAAACGCGCCGTATCTTTGGGTGCATTTTCCCGGTTCGAATTCTTGGGACGTGTTTGGTGAAATTCTCGAGAAAACGCACATA
This sequence comes from Erythranthe guttata, assembly GCF_000504015.1. Next base: position 44,453 of record NW_012193277.1, on the reverse strand, counting down.
ATTACAGTTCCGGGGAGTGGATTTGGTCCAGCTGGGAAAGAGTTTATAAGGGTTACTGCATTCGGTCAAAGAGAAAACATACTTGAAGCTTCGAGGAGGCTAAGGAGCTTTCTCTAACGCATACGTAAAATGCTCTATATATTCAAGAAAAAATCGGAATATTGCTATTTTCGTCGTGGAACTTCGTAGTTAATTTAGCATATTTCGGTTTTTATACTAGCAAAAATCGAGCATTTTTTTATTATTATTGTTTTCTTTTAATAATAAAAGACTGAAAAGAGCAAAGTTTCAGCATTGTATCCTGTAACTAGTTTGAAATTTCTTTAATAAAATTGCATTAATATATATAATCATAGATGCTATAGCCTCACATTGTTACTAAATCTGTTAATAAGGGGTAAATGTTACATTTGCTACTTAAAGTGTATTTAAGTAATGAAAATTCCCGCAGCAACTCAAAAGACGGCACGAGCATTCAACCCGAATAGTGTCTGCATCGTCAGCAACCCGTCCAAACCCGAACAACTATTCCTCTTCATCAACCCGAACAACCCGAATAATGTCTGCATCCTCTCCAAACCGGTATTTCCGGTGATCATCAAGTTCAAACTACTCGCCCGGGGGTCGCGACCCCCCATCTCCAAGCAATTCTTCATCAACCCAAAAAACGCATGCATCGTCAGCAAGCTGTCGGAGCCCGCCTGGTGACTTTTTCCGACGGCCCTCTTCAAGTTCAAACTCCGAGCTACCTTTTCCAAACCCCCGTGAAGTCCGACGAACGGAATCATACTCTTCAAATCGTAGACATTCCCTTTGAAATACTTCCACACTTGCCTCATAAAACCATCTAAATCATCCGGCAACAATTCCCCGTCGTTCAGAATCTTTGTCAAGTACGCGAAATCGTACGGCCCGTGGAAGGTGAGCCAGACCAGACTGCCGGAACACGACCGCATCCCCAGCTCCGAGCACTTGAACTGCAGGGCGAACTCGCGTGAGTCGATCCCGTATTTCTTGTTCCGCGACAAATCGATCCCTTGTTTCTCGAGTAAGGATACGGATTCCGTGTTATGGGGGTCGACGGCAGAATCAAACTGAAAGTTGAATTCCCAAATTTGCTCCAGACCGGTTTCCGCCGAGCGGGGTAGATTGCCGTACCTGTCGAATATTGTCAGGCCGAGTTGGATCAGTTTTAGCGCATCGACGTTTCTTTTGATGTTGGAGTAGAATTCCACCGGGGGGCGCATGTGTGATGGCACCCCGTCGGGGTTGTAAATTGTCCCCGGAAATTCGGTGTCCATCGAGACGAAGATGAACTGGCGGCGATCGGGCGGCAGACACATATCGATGTAACGAAACTCTTCCTCCAGATTTGAAGCCCAAACATGGCGTACTTGTACGTGAGACGAAGAAGAAGAAGGCGACATTGTTTTGTGCAATAGTGATTTTTTTTTTTCTGTTTTATTTTTCTTTGGTTGTATTGTAGATCTGTAGTGCGGAAGTAGGGTATATATAAAGAATATGGGTAACTTGAAAGGCAAGTATTTGGGTTTTTATGCCAAATATTAATTATGGTAACTAAATCTTTAGGAAGAGTTCAACTCATTCAATTTGATTAACAACCAATCACTATCGAATTAGGATTTTCCTTTTTGGTATTTGCATCAAATTGATTAAGACCCAACCACTATCGAACTAAGGATTTCTTCACGTATTGAATTTTTTTTTTTGTCGGTTCCAACTTTTATTTTATAATATTTGTTTCAGGCTTTTTATACAGGAATTAGAAATAAATATTACCAAAAATAGGGTAGGCCCAAATATATATTAACTAGGGTAAATTGCAACCACATATGAGGTATGATTAAATTACGAAAACCCCCTTCTTATATGAGTAATTACAACCACCTCTCAATAATAATATTTTATAACCGTTTCCAATACAATCGAGAGTAGAAGCGGGTACAGTGATATCGAGCCAAAGTACAAGGGGATAGTGAAATTTACCATAAATTTAATTATTAGTATAACGACATAAATACCCTCGAATAATATTTATATAAAAATTATTATTTATGTAAAATAATGAAACAAATCCAACATATATTAGTCTCTATCTTTCTCCTCTTACCTTTATCTCAATCTCTTTCTCTTGTCTCTCTCATGATGCAAATTATAAATTAAACAACATAATGCAAATTAAAATTTTCAACAACATAATGCAAGTTTTAATTCAATTTTGTTATTTCAAATTCAATTTTGATATTTTACATTCGTTTTCGGTATTAAAATTGTGAAATAAATTTATAATTGCAAAATGCAAATTGTAATAGTAAAATAATATTTCAACATCAAATTAGTTATTACTTCAGTAAATAGCAAACACCAAAATGAATGTAAATTAGAAAAAACAATTTTGCAATATAATGATGCACATTCTTTTTTTGTTTGTTTTTTGCATTTCGTAGCTTGTTGTTTGCAATTAAATAATGAACTATTTTGACAAACACCCTTTATTGAATTTTAACTTCATGATAAATCTATTTTATTAATTAATACTTGACATAAGTCCATTTGACTCAAATTACCCGAAATGCCCATGTCACACTCTCTCCATAATAACTCCTCATAAATCTCACGTCATTTCACTTTTTTTCGTTCATTCTTTTTTTTTTCCACTCTATAGGTTAGGTATTTCCATTCTAAAAAAGGTCAAAAAGAAAAATGAGGTTGCGCTATAGAAAATAAAATAAGATATTTTTCTTTATAAATTAATAGGCCTATTATTTTATAAGATATAGATAGACCTATAGGATGTTTCTTATGAAATCTTAAATTTTTTATCTCCCTATTGTTTAATAGTGTTTTATATTTGGTTTCCTTAACATTAACTCAATCAATTAAAAATAACCGAATTAAGCTTTCTTATTATACATAGTTTTCATCTTCTTATTTTTAAATTTTTAAATTTTTAATTTTTTTTATCCTTTTCAATTTATTTAACTTTTTTTCGAATTTTGTTTTCTTCAGGCTTTCCCTTTTTTTTTCGTTAAAAAAATATTTTTCGATTTTTTTTTAATCCTTTTCGATTTTTGTTATACCTTTTGTTAAATAAGTCATAAATAAAAGAAAATATCTGAAATTGCGTAAAGTCTATTCCCTGGAATAAGTAAACAAAATCCGTGAAAAGTCACATTGTGAGGGGTTGGTGTAAGAAGGAAACAAACTTTTGGGGTTTTGTGGTAATTACGAGTAAGTGGGGGTATTTTTTATTATTTCACCTAAGTTTAAGGGGTTTTCGTAATTTTCCTTTTTTTTAAATGTAAAAATTAACCTTCATAAATCAACTTAAATTAATATATTAAGGTTTAACTAAAACTATCATTAAATTAATATTTTTCAGACACCTAAAAAGGCTTTAAAGTGGTATGATCATACGGTTAAATTGTCACGACAGATGGAATGAAGGGAGTCATATGCTGGATGATGGTCCAGCCGCTTATCATGAGGTCTTTTTCTCTTTATTTATTTATTTTATTTATTTTATTTTTTGATTTTTTAAATGAGCTTAAGATTATTTTGTAACAAGGTTTATGGGTAGGTCTTCAAGAATTTAACAATCCATCAAATTTATATAATTTACTAATTAAGGCCCCGTTTAATTGACAAGATAAGTCATGATTAACTAAATAGTTGGACTTAATCTGATGTTTGGTATCGTCAATAACTTGCCGGGTCGACCTGTCAAAATTATATAATCATGGCTTATCTTGATTTATTTTAACTTATCTTGCCTTTTAATGTGTTTTTTTTGACGTTTCAAGCTCCAATAAAATAATTGAAGCTCATTAAATTTTTTAATCTTATCTTGACTAATTTTATCTTACCAACCAAACGGGGCCTAAGTGGATTATAGTAAAAAGGAAAAAGCAAAAATCGTATATATTATTCACAATTTATAGAATGTATTTGTTCACCAACTTATAGGGTTATAACATAACAATAACATTATTTAGATAATGATATTTATCTAAACAATTCCCGCATCAACTCAAAAGACGGGGCGAGCATCCAACCCGAATAACGTCTGCATCATCAGCAACCCGTCCGAAAAACCCGAACAACTATTCCTCTTCATCAACTCTAACAACCCGAATAATGTTTGCATCATCTCCAAACCGGTTCTTCCGGCGACCATTAAGTTCACACCGCGGGGGTCACGACCCCCCTTCTCCAAATCCCCATGCAATCCAACAAACGGAATCATTCGTTTTGAAATACTTCCACACGTGCCTCATAAACTCATCTAAATCATTCGGCAACAATTGCCCGCCGTTCAGAATCTTTGTCAAGTACGCGAAATCGTACAGCCCGTGGAAGGTGTTTCTCATTATTTATAGGGTAAATTACAAACACCCCCCTGAGGTATGACCAAATTACAAAAACTCCCCTCTTGTTTGGATAATTACAACCACCCCCCTCAACTCATCAAATTTAGTGGAATCTTCGAGATTATATGGAATATTATCACTTTTGTACCCGTTTTATCCCATTCAAACTCTACATTATGAAGCAAGATGACCATAATATGTGATTTTTAGCTTGTATATATCAGTTTGTGGTGCATCGGAAACTGTATTTTTTACACAAATAGTACAAACTAGAGCACATTTCACGGAATCTAGATGACTATGTTGAATTTGGCACCATAAAGGTAAGAAAAAATCATAGTTGAGGGGGGTAGATGTAATTATCCAAACAAGAGGGGGGTTTTTGTAATTTAACCATACCTCAGGGGGGTGTTTGTAATTTACCCTTATTTATATCATCTTAATTTGGAGTAATTTTAGTCAATTTAAAATTCACATATATGGAATTATTTTGTTTTTTTTTTTTTTTTATATTGAAATGCAGTAGAGATGGAAGCCAAGTCCGCTCTTTAACTTTTATTAATTGCACTATTAGTATACAAATTAAGGGCGAATGGCAAAAAGGCCCATCACATGGGACTTAAATGCATTTTGGTCCACAAAAAAAAAAACAGTCTCTCAATTAAACCCATCCCCATGTCTTTAGTCTAAAATACCTTCAATAATATAATTCTTATCAATTCCATCCATTATGCTCTAACTTCCTTAATATTACACATTGACCCCAGATGTAAACAAATATATCACATTAACCCCCAAAACTTTTTTTTTTCAGAAATTTTTTTTTTCTGAAATATTTTTTTCCGGCCAGATTCCGGCGCTGACTTTTTTTTTTTTTTTTTTTTTATATTTGTTTGAAAACTTTTTTTTTTTCCTGAAATTTTTTTCCGGCCGGTCAACCACCGTTGACCGCCGGTCTCCGGCGTTCACTTTTTTTTTTTCAATTTTTTTTTTCTTAGAAAAAAAAATATGTTAATTAATATTATTGTTTTGGCTACTAAATTACTGTCTCAGACAGTAATATTATATATTACTGTTTGGGATAGTAATATTATGAATATTATTTTCCCGAACAGTAATATTATTAATATTATTGTCTAAGACAGTTAAATTACTGTTGGAGACAGTAATTTAGCATCCAAGGCAGTAATATTAATAAAAATATTTTTTTTAAGAAAAAAAAAAAAAACAAAAAGTCAATTAACAGTTAAATTACTGTCTCCGACAGTAAAATAACTGCTGGAGACAGTAATTTAGCAACGAATACAGTAATATTAATTAAAAATATCTTTTTTAAGAATAAAAAAGTCAATTAACAGTTAAATTACTGTCTCCAACAGTTAAATAACTGCTGGAGACAGTAATTTAACAACGAATACATTAATATTAATTATAATATTTTTGAAGAAAAAAAAAGTCAATTAACAGTTAAATTACTGTCTCCGACAGTTAAATAACTGCCGGAGACAGTAATTTAGCAGCCAAGACAGTAATATTAATTAAAATATTTTTTAAGAAACAACAAAAAAAAAAAAAAAAAAAAGTCAACGCCGGAGACCCGGCGGTCAACGGCAGTTGACCGGCCGGAAAAAAAATGTTTTTCAAAAAAAAAAATAAAAAAAAAAGTCAACGCCGGAGACCGCCAGATCGTCGGCGGTCAACGGCGGCGACCGGCGGTCTTCGGTGGTGGTGGGTCAAAATTGAAATTAGGGTTAAAATTGGTTAATTGATGAAATTGAGCTAAATTGGTGGTAAATTATGAAATTGAAGTTGAACTGAGTTTCATTGAATTGGGGGTAATTTTGGTATATATAAAGAGATTTTCCTAATTTGCAAATAAGTTTGAATGTGGTCGATTTATTTGAAAGACAAAAAAGTTGGATGTCCCTCTTTTAATTAAGTGCCCTTGTCATGGGCCTATTTGCCATTACCCCATAAGTTAATCTTGTAATTAAAAAACATGCCCCCTGAAAAGGTAAATTGTTTCAACTGGCCCTTCAGACTTTATAATCCTACTTTGAATATTTAAATTTTGACCCCCAAAAAAACAAAAAAAATAAAACATGAACCTTCATAATTAACTACAAATTCTGATTAAAAAAAAAAAATTAACTACAAATTCATTTCCCCTGTAAGCCAAATACGAAATTCAATTTAAATTAATCAATAATATAAAATCTCCCACTCAACTATTTCTACGCTCCAACAGCAGAGGGGAAAAACCCTAGGTCCAAAATTAAACCTGGTTACCAATTTACCGAGGACCCCATTTTAACAACAAAACCCTTTCTTCAACTAGCAAGGGTTTTGTATGCATGCATGCATAAAACCAACTCAAGACAAACCATACAACTTATACTTGAACCTCTGCAAAACTCGATTCATCTCTTCTTCGGAACACTTTCCCTTCAGCTCGAAAAACACCCTGATGATCATTAAACTATCCGAACCTGCTTGATGCCTTTTCCCCGTCACCCTCTCCAAATTCAAACTTCTAGCCACCCCCTCAAGCCCCCCACCTAGCCCAAAAACTCGAACCACGTTCTTCAAATCATAGACCTCGTAACCGAGGAAACCCCTCACGAGCATCATAAATCCATCCAAACTCTCCGGCAGTTCCATCCCGGTTAGAATCTTGATCAGGAACCCTAAATCGTACGGCCCGTGAAACGTGGCCCACTTCAACTCTTTCCCGGCGATGTATCGCCTGAACAGTAAAGCAAATACCCATGATTCGATTCCTTGTTGCTTGTTCTTCAAGAAATCGATCCCCTGACGCTTCAGGAAGGATACAGATTCGGGGTTTTGGAGATCGCGATCGGAATCGAAATCTCGGAAGTTGAATTCCCACGAGCAGTGGGACCTGCCGTCGGAACTGGAGAGGGTGAGGCCGAGTTGGATGAGCTTCAACGCATCCACATTCCTCTTCATCACGGCGTAGAATTCCGTCGGGGAGAGAGTCTCTAGCGAGTGTCTGGGTATATTGGTCTGGTGGTATACGGTCCCTGGAAATTCCGTGTCAATGGAGACGTACGGAAACAGTGATGCACAGTTGTTGATGCGAATAAATTCCGACATGAGATTGTGGGGCCAGACATTAATTATCTCCGGCGACAACATCGTTCGTCTTTGTTTTCTTTTTTTTTTTTTCTTTTTTTTTTTTGACAAGAAAGTTAATTATATTAAGAAGGAACACGTAGAGTTCTCTCTTCGTTTGCTGTATATATAACATTATTAATATCTTTGAAGTACTAGGATTCCTAGTCCTAATTGTATATGATTATTATTTAGTAGTGCCGTTTCATTCGAATACATACAATTGTTTTCAAATACATTTAAAGTATAAGTTTTTCTTATTAATTTGTTTGTTTCCGTCAGATTTTAATTCAAGTATAACTAATGAGATTTTTAATTAAACATTAATCTATAAGTTTTAGTTAATTTAAGGGCTGCTTTCATTTACCTCCCTTATACAATCAAAATTTTCACTTACCCCCTCTGAATTATATATTTTACGTATTATACCCTTCTTTAAGGTAAATATTGATTTAGCCGAATCCGTTGATGTTGTTTACACCGAATTCTTCCTTCATACCGGGTTCTGCAGAATAAGACCAGAAAAAGAAAAACCGGGCTGATGCCGGAGTTAGCACTCCGACGACGAAATTAGTAGGTTCCTTTAATATAGGATGCTCTCGCTAACTAATGAGTTATTTTTGAATTATAGAGGCGTGTGTGTGCTTATCTGACATTTTACTATTTATAGAAAAATTTGGATATCAATCTGGATTTTACTCCAATTTAACCCGTCTAATCAAATTATTCCGGACTCCAAATAAAGATTCAGTTGAGCTTAACTTGTCTCTTCAAGGAAAAGTGTTGTGTGCTACATATTCCCAAAACTGCATATTCCCTCATATTCATGACACATGAGGAGACATGCATTAAATGTGAGGCGGCTATGTCGGACCTCTAGCCTGCGAAAAGACAATCCCTTCCTCCTCAGCTAGCGAGGGGCCGTCCTCCTCTCGCCTCCATGCTGGGCCCTGCGGGAGTCTTCCTATTGGGCCCTTGTTGGGCCATCCTCTTTTGAACGGGCCAAGATACTGATTTTACCGAATCAAATATATATCCCCACTTTTATTTTCAACAATAATTTTATTCAACTTCCATTATTTTTACATACTTTTTTTTTATAATTTCTATTAACTATTGTTTTGGTTTTATTTTATAGAAAAACATATTTTTTTTCTCTTAAAAGTAAATCATAACAAGAAATTCCAATAAAAATATATGACGTGGCATGTATTTTAGGAGTAGAAGAATTATTTAGTGGGACTTCTGATTTTGTTGTTACTCGATATGTATTACCTTTTGTAACTTGAAATGATTTGTGCAGGCCAAAATTAAACATTCAGGCACATTTTTTACCATTCTTCAAAAAACAAAAAGTAAAAAAACTCAAAACTCTCTCAAACTTTCGATTTTCTTTCGCAAAGCCCGTGCAAATCGTCAACAGATCGGAGGTAATTTTTACGTTTTTACGATCCTCTTGTTATGTAGATTACGAATCTGGAAAAAAAACGAAAAAAATCACACATTGGCCTGCTCGTGTGAATTTACACGAGCGCATCCACTGTGCTCGTGTAAATCCACACGAGCAGGCATTTTTATTATTATTTTTTTTAATTGCTCGTGTAAAAACACACGAGCGGTTGCAAAGTGCTCGTGTGATTTCACACGAACGCTTTTCAAGCGCTCGTGTGTTTTTACACGAGCAGATTAATTTTTTTTTATTTTTTTTTGATTTATAAGATGCTC
>NW_012193277.1:3927-27160 GCF_000504015.1 Erythranthe guttata | reverse complement strand
CTTTCGTCTAATTAGCGTACATATTACGTATATATTATTATTATTATTATTATTATTATTATTATTATTATTATTATTATTATTATTATTATTATTATTATTATTATTATTATTATTATTATTATTATTATTATTATTATTATTATTATTATTATTATTATTATTATTATTATTATTATTATTATTATTATTATTATTATTATTATTATTATTATTATTATTATTATAGTTACTTGTATAATAGGTTACCTTGTCTAATAGGTTAGGGTTTCCTATATGTAACTATATATATATATATGATTAAAATATACGTGAGGGACATAATTTTCTCTTTCTCCAACTCTATTTCTCCTATATGGTATGAGACACTAGGTTAACCTAGTCGTCGCCTCTCTCCTTCTCCATGGCCGGCGACGCATCTTCTCCCTCCACCGCCCCTCTCAATCCTTTCCACCTTGCTCAAGTCATCTCCAATATCAAATCTCTCATCCCGTCATCCTAGATCTGAAAAATCCCAACTATAAAAAATGGAGCCATTTTTTCACAATTACCGTCGGTCGTTTCTGCCTCTCAGATCTTCTCCATGGAAAACCCCGACCCGACTCAATTTCCGCCGATGAATGGCAACGCGCCGACTATCTCCTCCAATCTTGGATCTACGACACCATCTCCGATGATTTGTCCAGCATGGTTCTCTCCAAAACATCCACCGCCAATGATCTCTGGACCGCCATCTCTTCTCTCTTCACCCGATAATAGATTATCGGGCCATTCTACTTGAAGAAAAATTCAAGTCCCTCAAGAAAGGCACTCTCTCCATTCACGATAATTGCCAAATAATCAAAACCACGGCGGACAGTTTGGTCGATGTTGGAAATCCAATTTCCGACAAACAACTCGTCCTACAAACCCTACACGGCCTTCCGAAAAATTACGGGACCGTCGCCAATCTCATCTCCTTTCAGAATTCCCTTCCTACTTTTCTACAGACGATCGCTTCTTCAGATGGAAGAAACAAGACATGCTGAACCTAAGCAGACTGCTGATGTTTTCTACGCCTCCAACGCGAACTGTCCATCCAACAGTTGCAACAGTTCCCGCGGAGGTGGTTCTTAGCTCTATCAGCGCGGGGGTGGCCGATCCAACCGTCGCGGAGATCGCGGCACTAGCCGTCACCCCATGCAGCACTACGGCTACTGTTACCCCCATAATCGGTGATATCGGTAATGACTCGAGTGTGGCCGAGTCATGACCGATAAATGGTGCCAAGTGGGGATTGGCACAAGGCAGCCACACAACCGGCCAATGAGTGGTCGGGCGTTCGACCAATGAGTGGTCGAGTGATCGGCAAGCATTCGGGGTGTTTGACCGAGAAAGCAAGGATCGACTTGATTCAAGTGGGAACGGTGATCGATATTACTTGTGGCTGGCACGGGCGTTGCTCGGCAGCAAAGTCGGACAAGCGTGGGCAGTAATCGGCATGCGGCCGATAACGTGGGCAAACGAACGTTCGAGGGAAATCGACCACGACTTGACAAGTGTGGGCAAAATTGGCAAGGCAAGCAAGGCAGTCCGATGAGCGGGCGTGCCGATGACCGTGTGGGCAAAGAACTGGCAAGTAATCGGTAAATGGAAGCAAAAGTGCGGAAAAGGCAAGGCAGATGGGCTGCCTAGCAACCGGCCGGGCTGTTTGGGCCGTTTGGCGCGCGTTCGCGGGCTCGTTCAAGTTGGGCTTCGGAAATCAGCCTTGTGGGCGGATTTGAGGAAGTTACGGAGCGGTTGAGGCCTGAAAATGCAAGAAAACTGCCCCTTATTACTTGTAATAGTTAGCCAAGTGTCATGTTTGTATGCTGCCATGTGTCCTTAGGTAGTTTTGTGTGAAAACTACCATTTCCTTGTATTTATTTGGCTATGAGTGCACAAATCCGAGGCATCTAGTATCATCTAGCATATGAGAGTTCAGATTGCAATTGTTGGGCAATTCTGAGTGAGGATTTTGTGTGTGCACCTTAGTCTCCTTTGTATTCGTTATTAATATAAAGGTTGGGCATTGCCCGTAAACGTGCTTGTGTGTTTGATTTCCGCTGCATACTCTTGTTTTCGTTTACGTGGCTGAAAAGACTTGTGTTTGTGCGTGTTTGTGCGAAGAAAATCGTGAGGAAGGCTGACTGGTTTGGTGGGCAAATCAGGCCGTACAAGGGAAAATTTCGGTGATAAATTAACCCCTGTAACAGCTACCATAGTGCTCAACCATAGTGCTCATAGCGCATCTAAACTCTGGCGCGCACCTTACCGACAACAGTCGTTCCCGTCAATTCTAGGACCCGCTCCAAAATACATCGGGCCACCCATCCACTCCAGCGCTCAAGCTTACTTACTGGACTACCTGAAACCTACACCAGCCACTCGGCCCCTACTAAGGTTCATCCGCACCAGCAGTCATGCCACAGCTCTAACAGTTCCATCAACTGTTGCAACAGTTCATGCAACAGTGCCAACGTGGTGGATCTAGCAAATTATTTGAATACGGTGACACTTCAGCAGCCTACCGAGTCACAGTGGTTCATGGACAGCGGGGCGACCTCTCATATGGCACCACACTCAGGTAATTTCAATTTTGTTTTTAATTCTAGTAGTAATTTCCCCAAACATGTCGTCGTCGGTAATGGTTCCACCATTCCCATCACCCACATAGGCCACACAATTCTTCCCACCACTCATTTTCGCCTCACAAATGTCTATGTCACACCCAATGCCATCAAACACCTTATCTCTGTTTGATAGTTCACCCGCGATAACTCATGTTTGGTTGAATTTGACCCTTTTGGTTTTCCTGTGAAGGATCTTCAGAGTCGAGTCGAGATTTTCAGGGGCAATAGCTCTGGTGACCTATATCCATTTGGCGTCCCTCCTCCCACCTCACCTCCCGCTGATTTCTTCACTGTCTCAACACCTTCGTCTCAAACTCTTTGGCATCGGCGTCTAGGCCATCCCGGCAAACACGTCATGTCCCGTTTATTTTCTAACACTTTTCTTTCTCATAATAAAGACCCTAGGGAGTCTATTTGTAATGCCTGTCAATTAGGTAAACATTTTCGTCTACCATTTTATTCTCAAAAATCTACTACTGTTGCTCCATTTTAAATTATTCATGCTGATTTATGGACTTCTCCTGTCTCTAGTCTTACGGGTTTCAAATACTATCTTGTATTAGTTGATGATTTTACCCATTATTTATGGACTTTTCCTCTTCGCAATAAATCTGATGTTTTTACAACATTTGTCAATTTTCATACACTTCTAAAAACTCAATTCCAACATCCCCTCAAAGCCTTACAAAGTGATAATGACCGTGAATTAAAAAATGCGGATTTTCAAAACTATTTTACTAAACACGACATCCTAAATCGTTTTTCGTGTCCCCACACCTCCTCTCAAAACGGACACGTAGAACGAATGATCCGCACTATAACCAACATGATTCGATCTATCATCTTTCAAGCTCATCTTCCTCCTACTTATTGGGTCGAAGCTCTTCATATGGCCACCCACTTACTCAATATCTTACCTACCAAAACCACACAAAATCAGACCCCTCACGAAGCTCTTTACCTCACCAAACCTACATACTCTCATCTTCGAGTATTCGGCTGTCTCTGTTATCCCAACCTCACCGCCACCACACTATATAAACTCGCCTCCCGTTCCACTCCTTGTGTATATCTAGGTCACCATTCCTCTCACAAAGGTTATCGTTGCCTTGATAGATCCACTAGCCGAATCATAATTTCTCGTCATGTTACCTTCGACGAAACTCACTTTCCTTTTGATGAGTCAACTCCCCCACAAACACACTTCTTACCTCTGCCTTGGACGAAAACACACCCTCCATGGTCCTCCTCCCTCAGACTTTGTCTAACTGTTGCAACTGTTCATCTAACTGTTCCAACAGTGAACCACCATGTTCCAACAGTTCGTCCAACAGTCCTACAACACAACCAACACCTGTTTCACCTGCAGCACCACCTCTCAACCACGACCAACTCACAACCCTTTCTCCTACTCCCACATCTCCTTCTCCTCTTCCCACATCTCCTTCTCATACTCCCACACATCCCCCACCTCCCCCTGCTCATCCTATGGTGACTCGCAGTAAAGCGGGCATCCACAAACCCAAAGTCCCCTTCTCTCTAGTTGCGTCCTCTACCTCTTCCATTCCCACCAACTATCGCCAAACTCTTCTTGACCAAAATTGGCGCAACGCCATGATTGAGGAATATACTGCTTTAATTAAAAATAATACTTGGAATGTTCTGCGCCCCCTCCCCCCCTGTTCACGAATGTTATTTGTGGTAAGTGAATATACAAACAGAAACTCAAGTCTGATGGCTCCCTTGAGCAATGCAAAGCACGGTGGGTTGTTCGCGGTTTTCACCAGCATCCCGACATCGATTTTGATGAAACTTTTAGCCCAGTAGTCAAACCAGCCACTGTTCGAACAGTTCTCAGTATTGCTCTCTTACGATCATGGCCAATCCACCAACTTGATGTGAAAAATGCTTTCTTACATGGCAATCTCTCTGAAACTGTCTACTGCGAGCAATCTCTCGGATTTGTCGATCCATCTCGTCCCACTCACGTGTGTCGTCTCAACAAAGCACTCTACGGTCTCAAGTAGGCACCTCATGCTTGGTATAAGCATTTTGACTCTCACATTACTACCATGGGGTTCAGAGAATGAAAGTCCGACACTTCACTCTTTGTGTACTGTCGCAACAGTTCACGCGATTGTCGCAACGGTTCACGCGACTGTCGCAACAGTTCATGCGCCTACCTTCTATTGTATGTCGATGACAGTGTACTTACGACCTCTACACCTGAATTGCTCCGCTCTATCATCGCTGCACTTAATCAGGAGTTCGCAATGAAGGATCTTGGCGATTTTCACTACTTTCTCGGCATCTCTGTTACTCGCTCGTCAAATGGGCTATTTCTCTCTCAACGCAAGTACGCCGACGAGATACTAGAGCGTGCACACATGGCTTTCTGTAAGTTGTCTTCGACCACTGGACCCCCCGTTGCTGACTCTACTCTCTATCGCAGCATTGCCGGTGCACTGCAATACCTCACATTTACTCGTCCCGACATTTGCTATGTTGTGCAACAAATATGTTTGTTCATGCATGATCCGAGGGAACCTCATATGGCTGTTCTCAAGCGTATCCTTCGCTACATTCGTGGCACTCTAGACCACGACCTTCTCCTCTCCCCCAATCCGGATCTCTCTCTTATCGCTTATTCCGACGCCGATTGGGGTGGCTGTCCTGACACTCGTCGTTCGACATTGGGCTATTGCATTTTTCTCGGCAACAACCTCATCTCTTGGTCCTCCAAACGACAGGTCACTACTTCTCGATCTAGTGCGGAGGCTGAATATCGGGCTATCGCAAACGCCGTCGCCGAATCGACTTGGTTAAGCAACCTACTTTCTGAGTTGCTCTGCCCACTTTCGAAAGCCACCATTGTCTACTGCAACAACGTCAGTGCCGTTTACCTATCCAGCAATCCTATTCAACACTCTCGTACGAAACATGTGGAGATTGATATCCATTTTGTCCGAGACAAGGTTGCTTTGGGACACGTTCGAGTTCTTCACGTCCCATCCGCCTACCAGTTTGCCGATATCTTTACGAAAGGACTCCCTACTCAACTGTTTCAACAATTTGTCTCTAGTCTCCACGTCCTGTCCTTTCCCGTTTCGACTGCGGGGGTGTATTAGCGTATATATTACGTATATATTATTATTATTATTATTATTATTATTATTATTATTATTATTATTATTATTATTATTATTATTATTATTATTATTATTATTATTATTATTATTATTTTTTATTATTATTATTATTATTATTATTATTATTATTATTATTATTATTATTATTATTATTATTATTATTATTATTATTATTATTATTATTATTATTATTATTATTATTATTATTATTATTATTATTATTATTATTTTTTTTTTTTTTTTATTATAGTTACCTTGGATAATAGGTGACCTTGTGTAATAGGTTAGGGTTTCCTACATGTAACTACATATATGATTAATATACGTGAGAGACATAATTCTCTCTTTCTCCAACTCTATTTCTCCTATACGGCTACTGTTTACAGTTCTTTGAATTGAAGATGGTGTGTGCACACGGAGGTGCCGCATCACGAGCAGGTGGTGAGGCATGTGCCGATGGAGACGCCGCCCGCAGGAGCAGACCACGTCATCAGTTCGTCGGCAGTTAGTGATTCCTTCGATATATATCGGCGATCTCGAGGCAAGCGTCACCGTTTTCGAGCTGCACGATTTGTTCAGCCAGGTGGTGGGCAATGTGGTATCGTTTTGAATTTTCACCGATTACCTACTCAACGCTCGCTTGGTTATGGCTACGTCAACTACGGCAACCCTGAACACTGTTCAAATGTTGTCTGATTTTTAATTTTTTTATTTTTATTGTGCATTTCCTGTAGTAGACCTTAGGAAAACATTTATTTTAAACATGATTGACGAAAAATAGCAGTTCGTGAGAGCTGATTCCGGAGCATTTTACAGAGTAATTCCATGTGAATTGCAAGTCACTAGACGAGTTTTCTGTTATGAATATAAGGTGATCAAATGAGTGATTTTGTAGTTATACTATCAACACACACACACACACTCATGTACACAGATCACACACACACAGTAATCAAAGAAGAAAGATGAACACAAGCAATTTTACGAGGTTCGAACTTGGTGTGAGTTCTACATCCCCGGGAGCAGCACACTCCAATCCACTATATCCAGAGATTACACAATTACACGTACACATCAATAAGATCAGATCGTGAGCTCAAACCAGCTCATATCTAACAGAAACTCTACCCAAACCCGAAGAAGTTTCACTCTCTCTCTTACTCTCGTGTTTTCCAGTGTATTGCTCTCTCTCTCTCTCTCTCTCTCTCTCTCTCTCTCTCTCTCTAGTGTTGCTCACGCTAATCTTCAACACAACAGATATGATGCTATATATAGACAAACCGAGGCACATGATCCCATGTAGACACGGCCACGGGCCGGTTCAAACCGGTTCACGGTTCACATTTTCCGGAACCGGAACCAGCCCGTAGTATGGACGGTTAGCGGGCCGGGTCGGCCCGCCGGTTCGGGCCGGTTCCGGGTCGGCCTGAAAATTTTGAATTTTTTTTTTTTTTGAAATATTTGATGAATAAGTAAATTAAAAGAAGTACTTTTAAATAGAAAAAGTAAAAGGAAATAAATGAAAAGTCAATTTAGAAGCACAAGTTTGAAATATTTGATGAATAAGTAAATTATAGGAAAAATTGGGGTGTGAGAGTATTTAATTATTTATAGGGAAAATTGGGGGGGGGGGCAAAAAAATTTCACAAAAAAGCAATTTGGGGTGTGAGGGTATTTATAGGAAAAATTAGGGGGGGAAAAATTCAAAAAAAAAATAACGGCCGGTTCACCCGGGCCAGTTCACTAGCCGTTATTTGCTTTTTTTTTGAATTTTTTTGATTTTTTTTTTTTTTTTTTTTAATCCGGGTGAACCGCCGGGCCGGCCCGACGGTTCACGGTTCACCATTTCTCAGAACCGGGCCCGTCCCGGGTAGGACGGGCCGGTTCGGGCCGGTTCCGGGCCCAAAACCGGCCCGTGGCCGTGTCTAATCCCATGTGCCTTCCTCTTATATCAGCCAATGGGAGCTCTTTCTTTTCCTCCAAGAATCAGCTCCACCTACCATCTTCATGTGCAGCTCACGTGACCAAGAGCATGTGCAACTCACATGCATAATCTCAAGTGGATTAGGTGTCAACAGTAGATTGAAACCATAATTTAACAAATCTCCACCTTGGTTCAATCTACAACACCTTGTACTACTCCACCATGCTCTTGAAAGCATGCAACCAGGATAAATTCCTGATTTAGTTCTCCTCATCCAAGTCTTGAACTTGCACTAAGTTCAAACAATGTTGAAACTTAGTAATTGGCAATGCTTTAGTCAAAGCATCTGCAGAATTCTCTTAAGTGGCTATCTTCTCCACTTTAATCTTACCAGACGCTACAACTTCTCTGATAAAATGGAACTTGATAGCTATGTACTTTGATCTCTCATGAAACATTGGATTTTTTAATGAGAAATATGGCACTTTGACTATCACAGTGCAAGATGACCTTCTCATCTTTCCCAGACAACCTCCTCATTGAATCCTTTCAACCATAGCCCATCTTTCACTGCCTCAGTAGCAGCCATATATTCTGCTCCTGTAGTTGAAAGAGCTACCACATTTTGCAGACAAGATTTCCATCTCACATCTCCTCCATGAACTGTGTAAATATAACCAGACAAAGACTTCTTTGTATCTAAACAACCAACATAATCTGAGTCTACAAAACCTTGCACTGCAAAACCATCTTCCTTGTCTCTCTTATACAAGATTCCCAAACCACATGTAACTTTTAGGTACTTCAGCATAGGGGTGAGTTCGGGACGGGATTTCGGTATTTCGGGATATTCGGGATCGGGATTTAGGGATTCGGGATAGGAATTTTAAACCCCAATCCCGTCCCAAACTTTTCAATCCCGAGTGTATCGGGATCCCTAAATATTTCGGGATTTCGGGATTGGGACCGGGAAATCCCAAATTTTGTCTAAACAATAGAGTTTTTTATTTTTGCATTCTCAAAAATAAAAATAGATTGAAACCTGTAATACTGTTGAAGCAATAATAAAGTCATTCATCATTAACAAAATCATAAAATATGTTTGCACATGTCAAACATAAACACCACAAACACCACAGCAAACTTTATGAATGCAAAATGCAAATCAATTGCAAAACTAACAAAATAACTCCAAATGGACCAAATAACTAAGCCAAAAGTTTATGAATCGAGAACGGACGAATCAGCTCCAAGTGCTACCAACTCTATAAGAATAAACAAAATAATAAGTGTAAGTATCATAATATCGTTTAAAAAGTATGGATGGAAATTAATGAGAAAATAAGAAAAAATAATTTACCTTTATCAAGTCTATCTAGCTCGTACAAGTCCTCTTCCACAGATACTGGCTTTGAATCCGATCGGAACCAATCCTGAGTACAAATAAGAACTTGAGCTATTCTAGGAGATAAAGAGCTCCTAAAAGCATCAAGAATTCGTCCTCCCGTGCTTAATGCAGACTCTGAAGCAACGGTAGAGACTGGAACTGCTAGAATATCACGAGCCATCTTAGAAAGAATTGGAAACCTATGAGCTTCTACTTTCCACCACTTCAAGATATCAAAGTCTGACCCACCATGTTCACAATCCTCATTCAAGTACTTATCTAACTCGTACCTTTCTTTTTTATCTTTTCCTTTCTTGGACTTCTCAAACTCATCATCCAGGTCATATAAACCATCCCGACTCGAGCTCTGAAGTGAACTCTCGTTGATTGATATTTGACCGGAACTTGATCGGACCGCACCACCATGGATTCGAACATACTCGTCAAACAACTCTTTAAAATCTTGAAGAACTCCTTGCTTCATTTCTCCACGCATTGGATTTACAACCTGACCCATCGGCGTCGATAGAGAAGGGTACATCTTGTCAAATGAAAACTCCATATAAGCCCATTTACGACGTGGATCAAGAATCACCGCATAATATATAATCCTATTCATTTTGTGAACCGGCCCCCAATACAAGTCGTACTTCTCCTTCATTTGTTTTGCCATCTCACTTAGTTCAAAGTCATCACTATTCAACCACGTAGTAAGCAACATAGATATTGCACCGATTTCTTTGAAAACAAGATTGGTTGTCACATATAAAGAGCCTGAAATTTTGAGAGTTAGATTATAGAAATGACTCAAAAACTTCAACAAGAGAGTAGCTCTATCCCAGTCATGCCGATTAGGCACCCCATCATCAAGTTCGGTTCTAAAAGAGTTTTCTTCATTTTCATGTGCTTGAAAGACTTTCTTAAGGGATGTAGCAGCTTCCAACATCAAGTATGTCGAGTTCCACCTAGTTGGCACATCAAGACACAACATTTTATTTGACTCAAGATTTTCGAGTTGGGCACAATTGGTGAACTTTTGGAACCTAGCTGGAGAACTCCGTATAAACTTCACAGCCCCTCTTATACGAGTTATAGCCACACTCTCCCTTTTAGCTTTCAGACCATCTTGCACAACCAAGTTAAGTATATGTGCAATACACCTCATGTGTAAATATTTCCCACCTAAAATGCTAACATTCTCATTATCGTCAAATCTTTCTTGCAAGTATTTGAGAGCAACTTTATTTGAAGAAGCATTGTCAACAGTTACAGTGAAAACTTTTTTTATCAATCCCCCAATCTTTCAAACATTTGAAAATACCCTTGCCCAATTCTACGCCCTTGTGACTGGAGATTGGACAAAAATTTAAAACTTTTTTTCGTAAAATCCACTCATCATCAATAAAATGCACAGTAAGAGACATGTAGTTGATTTTTTGAATCGAGGTCCATGTATCTGTAGTGACAGAAACTCTTTGAGAATGATTTTGCAAAAAAGTTTTCAGCAAAAGTTTTTCATTCAAATACATCACGAAAATATCTTTGGTTATAGTCTTTCGAGATGGAATCACAAACATAGGACAAATCACCGATATAAAATACTGAAATCCCGGTTTCTCCACCAACCTAAATGGCAACTCATCCATAATTATGAAACGACATAGTGCTTCTATAGCTTTTAGTTAGTCGAATTGCCAATTAGAAAGAGTACCTTTTTGCCCTGGCCCAAGTGGTTGATATTGCAAACGATTTTGATTTGTTGCAACTTCATGGGGCTTTTTCTTGCAAGATTTATAGTGTGCTACGAGACCAGTGGTACCATTAGTAGCATTGTCGGCTCTAATAATCTTACCACAATAAATACACTTAGCCTTCCGTCTTTTATCAAAGTCGTCAACAAAATCTTCAAAGTGTTGCCAATAAACTGACCTCTTTTCCATTTTCTTTCTTTTGATAGGTTTCGATTCATCCTTTATCTCATCATCAACGACGTCGTCAATAATGTCCGCATTTTCATCTGTCAGTTGAGGAGTTTGAGAGTCCATTGAAAAAGATGAGACCCGAATCAAAATCTGAGATACAAATGCATGAATTATTCAATTAGTGACAATTTTACATTTAATTCAAAATTAAAATACCCAACTAAAAATTCAGCAACGATGGATTAGGGAATCAAAATAGATTCATTATTCAATCAAACTTTTTGTCTTCATTTATTTATTTTATTCGGTTACTGTTTGTTTCAATTCATTGAATAATTACTCTTTCGAGAAATGAACCTGTTAGTGATGATGTCGAAAGTGAGATGCCAACTTGTGAGCGTCTAATGAAGAGAAGCGGCAAAGAGCGGTGGGCGGCGAAGAGAAGCAGCTAAGAGCAGTGGGCGGCGAAGAGCGGCGGCTGGGTGGTCAACTGATGGTGGAGTAAGTGGTGATGGTAAATTGGGGCGACTTGTGAGCGGCCGGCGCGGGAAGAGAAGCGGCTGCCGGTGGTGCACTGGTGATTGGTGATGGCAAATTGGGGTGGCCGGTGGGACTTTTCAGACTTGGGCTGCTGAGTGTTGAGAGTGAGAGCGAGTGAGAAGGGAGAGGGGGGCTGCCCTAATTCTATTTCTTATGCTTTAATATATATATATATATATATATATATATATATATATATATATATATATATATATATATATATATATATTCAGAAATTCGGGATTAAATTATACCGAACGGGATTTGACCCATTCCCGAATCCCGTCCCATTTTTCATCCGAATCCCGATCCCGAATCCCATAATCCCGAAATCCCAAATTTCTACTCCCAAATAGCAAAATCCCGATCGGGACGGGACGGGATCCCGATTCCCGATCCTGAATGCCCAGCCCTACTTCAGCAAGCTCTTCAATGCATTCCAATGTGCCTTTCCAGGCTCTGCCATAAATCTACTTAATATGCTCAAAGCATAAGCAAGATCTGGTCTTGTTGACACCATACAATACATAATACTTCCAACAACATTGGCATAAGGAATATTCTGCATATACACAGCTCTTCTTCAGAAGATTTTGGTTTCTAATTTTGACTTAACTTGAAGTGAGCAGCCAAAGGAGTTTCAACTGGTTTGGAATCAAGCATACCATACTTAGAAATGACCTTTTCTAAATATTTTTTCTGTGATAGAAATAACTCACCCTTCTTTTTATTCCTTTTAATATCAATGCCAAGAATTCTACTGGTATTTCCCATGTCCTTCATTTAAAATTCCCCTTTCAGTTTGATCTTGAGGTTTCTGATCTCTTTAACATGTTTCCCAATGATCAACATATCATCAACATATAAGAGAATAAGAATTTGATCCTCACCTTTTGATCAATTCTGATAAACACAACTGTCATAACTGCTCTTCTCAAAGTTTATTGACAACATGAACATATCAAACCTCTTGTACCACTGTCTTGGGGATTGTTTCAATCCATATAGAGACTTTTGTAACAAGCACACCATGTTTTCATCACCATTATGTAAACCCTCAGGTTGCTTCATATATATATAGTCTCTTCCAACTCTCCATGAAGAAAAACAGTGGTGACATCCATTTGTTCAAGTTCAAGATCAAACTGAGCTACAAGAGATGTGCTATTCTGATTGAGGTCTGTTTACAGCTGGTGAAAAAATCTCATTAAAATCTATCTTCTCTCTGAGTAAAGCCTTTTGCAACAAGCCTTGCCTTGTACCTTGGCCTTTCAACACCAGGTATTCCTGTTTTCAATTTGTAAATCCACTTACAGCCAAATTTTTTTTGATTAATTGGCTTTTTCACCAGTGTCCAAGTATTATTTTTCTTGAGAGATAACATCTCTTCCATAGTCTTCAACCAATGCCTATTCTCAGTACTTTCAGTAGCTTCCTTGTAGCTAGTAGGTCCACTCTTGTTTGCCTCATTTGCAACTGCAAGAGCATATGCAATGATATCTGCATATCCCAACCTGTTAGGCATTTTCTTTTCTCTTCTAACTCTATCCCTTGTCAACTGATAATTTTGAAGATTGTCAACTTTAGTTGATTCTTCCAATGTCTCTTCAATAGGTAGAGATCCATCTTCTAAAGTTTCCTTTTCTGATATTGGGGTAGGATCAGCAAACTCCACCTCAATTTGAGCTCCCTTGAATCAGAAATGTCAGAAGATGAAGCCTCCAGTAACAAAGGCATTTGATCTTCATTGAAGGTGACATCTCTACTAATAATGCATTTTTGATTCCCTTTTTCTATGCACCATAGATTATAGCTTATCACTCCTTTTGGATAGCCTAAAAAAATGCACTTAAGTGCTCTAGCTTCCAGTTTATCCTGCCTGATATGAGCATAAGCTGCACATCCAAACACTCTCAAATGATCATATGTGGGAGGTTGACTGGTCCAAATCTCTTGAGGAGTTTTAAATTTCAGAGCACATGAAGGACTTTTGTTTATAAGATAGCAAGCTGCAGTGACTGCCTCACCCCAAAATTTCTTAGAACAACCTGAACTCATTAGCATGCATCTCACCTTCTCAAGTATAGTCATATTCATTCTCTCTGCTAGACCATTCTGTTGAGGTGTACTCCTTACAGTCCCGTGTCTGGTGATACCAGACTCCTCACATAATTTATTAAATATTTCTGACACAAACTCCACGACATTATCAGTTTTAAGATGTTTGATTTTCAGACCAGTTTGAGTTTCTACCTTTTATTTCCATGCTTTGAAAACTGAGAATGCCTCATCCTTTGTTTTCAACGGATAAATCCACACCTTCCTGGATTTCTCATCAATAAGTGACATGAAATATCTGCAACCTCCCATAGTCTCAGTCCTTGATGGCCCCCACAAATCAGAGTGAATGTATTCAAGATTGTGTTGAGTTGTGTGAACAGCTTGACTGAACTTCACCTTTTTTGCTTTTCCCAAAACACAATTTTCACAAAACTTTAGCCCTTTAATCTTGCTCCCATCAAGAAGCTTCTGCCTCACTAGCTCTTGCATTCCTCTCTCACTCATGTGAGCAAGCCTTTTATGCCATAAAGTGGTATCATCCAACATAGCTGTATTAGATGCTACAGAGCCATCTAGGAAGTAAATGCCATTTCTCAATATACCCTTCATCACTATCATAGATCCTTTTAGGATTTTTCATCACTCCATTCTTAGCTCTCATTTCATAGCCAACTTCATCCAACATACCAATAGATATAAGGTTTCTCTTCAAGGCAGAAACATACCTCATTCCATTTACCAGCTTCTTCTGACCAGAGGATAATTGTAAGTTTACAGCTCCAATTCCCAAGATCTTGCAGGCTTTGTTGTCTCCAAGAAATACCATTCCCTTCTCTGATTCCTTGAGGTCTTGAAACCATTTCTTGTTTGGAGTCATATGTAATGAGCATCCAGAATCAAGTACCCATTCTCCACCTGAATTTAGGTATGATGTGACTAAAACATCTCCCTCTTCAATATTGATTGGAGTCAATAAATCAGCTGATTCATAACCATCAAATGCTACAGATGCGTCTCATTTATCACTGTAGTTAGAGTCCACTTTCTTTTGTGTTCTTTCTGGACAAAATCTTCTAATGTGACCTTCATTTTTACACTTTTAGCATCTTCTGGTATCTTTGTTAGGTTGTCTAGATTTAGATCTAGATTTTCCTCTGCCTTTCCTTTGGTCCTTCTTCTTTGTTCTTCTTCTCACTGTGAGTCCATCACCATTTATATTTGAGCTCATTCCTTGCTTCTTCTGTAGCTCCTTGGAGTTTAGCACTGACTTGACCTCTATCATAGTGAGTGTTTCCTTTCCATACAGCATTGTATCCACAATATGCTCATATGTCTTTGGTAATGAACTGAGGAGGATAATAGCTTGATCATTTTCTTCAATTTCAACCCCTACTGCATGCAGATCAAGGATTATTCTGTTGTACTCATCCAAGTGCTTTCTGATTTCAGTGCCTTCTTCCATGTGAAGTGTGTACAGTTTCTTCTTCAGATACAATCTATTTGCCAGAGATTTCTTCATATAGATTGACTCCAATTTCTCCCAAATGGCAAGGGCATAGTTTCCTCTGAAACTTCCTTCAACACCTCATCCCCAAGGCTCAGGATCACATCAAGGAAACTGCTCCTTAAAGATAAACTCAACAACTTTAAGAGAATGCAATATTAAATTGCGTTTAATTTAAGATGATAATGACATTAAGGATCTTATCAATTGTCAAAAGGGTGAAATCATTTGGTCACAAATGTATGTTTGAGACCATTTGAAATTTCAATAGGCAATGTTGAAAAAGTTATAAACAAAGTCTAATCACCTAGAGTTCACTCAATACGGACTCTATTTTAGAACTTTAGGATTCCCTAAATGGTGTTACAACTCATAATGATTATCTCATATTTGTGAGGTAAATAAAGTTAATGTTTGTATATACCATGTGATACGTGGGAGATAATCCTGCACCTCTCATTCAATGCCCAATAAAGATCTTACGGTAAAGAAGAATGCAAAAGGTTCCCTTGCTGTCAGCTTTGGGAAATTATATGCACACTTCGGTACGTACGCATTCGGCTAAATCGTACATAAAGTTAGGCAGGTATATAAATAATCCTTTGAAGTGGATCTTTGAATAGAAACAAAAGGATTATACAGTAATTATAGAGAACATAAGGTCATTTATGCTCATTTATCGAAATCAGTTCATTTGGGAGATCATTTGGTTTTTTGATTTCGAGTTTGTATGATGCTTGTACATTATAGATCCATTTAATGTATACCTAATTAAAAGAGAATTTAAGTACGAGTGTTTAGCCAACACCCAAAACTCTTTTAACTACGGTAATCAGTTTATAAAAGCATCTTATTTTGTAATATACGGAGTGGATAGGTGTCTATAAAATACGTCGATATAAACTCCATTATGTGTACACACTAAGGATGTCACCCAAAAGGTCTCATGTGTCTATTGCTCGTATGGGTGTCATATTATTTAAAGATATTCGGTTTTAGTGGGAGTTTATAATAAATGTGTTATTTTGGCGTAGACACAATTTTTGGGTTATTTCGAATTAAGGATACTCTTAAGATAATTTCTGCAGAAATAAGGTTTTGGTTTATTCACACTCTGATTTGTTAAGGTTTGATCTCATTAAGGAGGACCATTTGGAAATAGGTATGTTAAGGTCACATTGCATGACATTTCCATATTACACATCCACATCATAATCTATGTCATTCGATTGTGTTGATACTGTGACCATTGTTGGGTCCCGTTACGACTAATGTGAACGAAGGCCCCTTTGATTCAGTGTTAACATGATTGATGGACGAGACACACTTCAGTAATGACAGCAAAGTTGAGCTCAAAATTTATTTATGCAACCTATAATTATAAAGTTACACATATAGTCCAAGTGGGAGATTGTTGGATCATTAATCCAACGTTGGACTTATATGTGAAATATTATGTGTTGCAAGACTGTCACGTAAGGTTAAGCCCGTTAAAGTGATCGACTAAGGTTTATCTAGATTGGGCTTTAATGTGTCTAATAGGGTATGGGCCTTTAATGTGTAGAGACATTTAGGGTAATTTTATTATAGTGATGGGATAAAATAAAATTACACAAGATAGCCCATTAGGTTATCTATATATATTGGTCATGGTCCCCGGGTCACATGTACGAATTCAATTCTCTATGTATTCCATCGACATAAAGAAAACGAAGAGAAGTCTAAAGGGTTCTCGGGTTCGGATGTACATGATGATTTGGAAGATCCATGATTGTTTCATATCAATTCCACCGGAGTAAGGTACGCTTCCGATTTATATTTATGCACAATATTCTTGATGATTTGTACCCACTTGTGGAACAATTGGAGCCTGAGATAGCTCCTCGAGTTACGAGTTTGCTATTGGAAATGGACCAAACAGAGGTATTGCACTTGTTGGAGTCGCCGGAAGCTCTGAAAGCTGCCATTGCCGGTGGAGGTTCTGAAGAATTACGACTCGGTTTCAAGCATATATGAAAGGAGGGAAAAGAAACATGGAAAAAGCTTACAACAATTTGGCTTTACAGGGGTAATGCATTTTTTGCATCTTCTAACCAAAAAAAGTTTAGAAAAAATTTTTGTAGTTAATTATGAAGGTTTATTTTTTTGGGGGGTTAAATTTAAATATTCAAAGTAGGATTATAAAGTCTGAAGGGCCGCCAGTTGAAACAATTTTAACTTTTCAGGGGGGCAAGTTTTTGACTTACAAGATTAATTTACATGCTAATAGTGCATTAATGACTAAAATAACCCCATCATATATGTGAATTTTAAATTGACTTTACTCGGAAAAAAAAAAGAATAAAAAAAATGACTAAAATAACTCCAAATTAAGATGATAAATAATGAGGATTGAGAAACATATATTTGGATACATTGCAAAATGAATTCATATTAACAAACTTAATTAATTTATGATTGTGAATTTAAAATCCGTATCTTCAAATTCTCAATTTCAATGGCACGTTAAGGAATATTTTATTTTATTTTATTTTGGGTTTCTATGCATAAGTTTTTGATTTAGGTTTAGGTGTTTTATCTCTTTTGCCAATAAATTCATATGTATTATAAATATAGACAAACTTAATATTTATGAAAATTATCCATAACTCTTTAAATCTAATTTCTAATTATAATCATAATTTAACTCCAATTTCATCAATTTTGACCGAAAAAATCGATTTGACTCTATTTGAACTTTTAGTCTTTTAAACACATCTGGACTTTATTGTAAAAAAAAAAAATTGGGAATAAATTTAGAAATGAATAAGTAATAACCCCTTTTATTTTTCGGTGTTAGAAAAATGTGTGTTAGGGTGGTTAGACGTAATAGTTAATAGGGTAAATTACAACCAACCCCTGAGGTATGATCAATTTACAAAAAAAAAAACCCTCTTATTTGGATAATTACATCTACTCCCTTAACTGTGACTTTTTCTTACACCTCCACTCTTATGGTGTCAAATTCAACATAATTATCTAGATTTCATGGAATGCGTTCTAGTTTGTTCTCGTTTTGTGTAAGAATATAGTTTCTGATGCACCACAATCTGATATATACAAGCCAAAAAACACATATTATGATCATCTTGATTCAAAATGTGGAGTTCAAATGGGATAAAACGGGTACATAAGTGATAATATTTCATATAATCTCGAAGATTCCACTAAATTTGAAATCGCAAGGGTGGACGTATAAGAAAATTTATCGTCGAGAGGTGGTTGTAATTACCCATACAAGAGGGGAGTTTTCGTAATTTGACAATACCTCAGGTGTGGTTGCAATTTACCCTAATTAATATATATTTGGGCCTACCCTATTTTTGGTAATATTTATTTATAATTCCTATATAAAAAGCCTGAAACAAATATTATAAAATAAAAGTTCGAACCGACAAAAATAAAAATCAAATACGTGAAGAAATCCTTAGTTCGATAGTGGTTGGATCTTAATCAATTTGATGCAAATACCAAAAAGGAAAATCCTTATTCGATAGTGATTGGTTGTTAATCAAATTGAATGAGTTGAACTCTTCCTAAAGATTTAGTTACCATAATTAATATTTGGCATAAAAACCCAAATACTTGCCTTACAAGTTACCCATATTCTTTATATATACCCTACTTACGCACTACAAATCTACAATACAACCAAAAAAAAGAAAAAGAAAAAGAAAAAAAAAGGAAAAAAACAATGGCGTCTTCTTCTTCTTCGTCTGACGTACAAGTACGCCATGTTTGGGCTTCAAATCTGGAGGAGGAGTTTCGTTACATCGATAAGTGTCTGCCGCCCGATCGCCGCCAGTTCACCTTCGTCTCGATGGACACCGAATTTCCAGGGACAATTTACAACCCCGACGGGGTTCCACCACACATGCGCGCCCCGGCGGAATTCTACTCCAACATCAAGCGAAACGTCGACGCGCTAAAAATTATCCAACTCGGCCTCACAATATTCGACAGGTACGGCAATCTACCCCGCTCGGCGGAAACCGGTCGGGAACAAATCTGGGAATTCAACTTTCAATTTGATTCTGCCATCGACCCTTATAACAAGGAATCCGTATCCCTACTCGAGAAACAAGGGATCGATTTGTCACGGAACAAGAAATACGGGATCGACTCACGCGAGTTCGCCCTGCTGTTCAAGTGCTCGGAGCTGGGGATGCGGTCATATTCCGGCAGGCTGGTCTGGCTCACCTTCCACGGGCCGTACGATTTCGCGTACTTGACGAAGATTCTGAACAACGGGTATTTCAAAGGGAATGTGTACGATTTGAAGAGTATGATTCCGTTCGTCGGACTGCACGGGGGTTTGGAAAAGGTTGCGCGGAGTTTGAACTTGAAGAGGGTCGTCGGAAAAAGTCACCAGGCGGGCTCCGACAGCTTGCTGACGATGCATGCGTTTTTTGGGTTGATGAAGAATTGCTTGGAGATGGGGGGTCGCGACCCCCGGGCGAGTAGTTTGAACTTGATGATCGCCAGAAATACTAGTTTGAACTTGATGATCGCCAGAAATACCGGTTTGGAGATGATGCAGACATTATTCGGGTTGTTCGGGTTGATGAAGAGGAATAGTTGTTCGGGTTTGGACGGGTTGCTGACGATGCAGACGATATTCGGGTTGAATGCTCGTGCCGTCTTTTGAGTTGCTGCGGGGATTTTAGGGTTAAATAAGTAGCAAATGTAACATTACGCCTGTATATATTTCACAAATTTAATAATAAAACTTTTAACTTTAATGACATGTCAACGCTCTTTTGTCTATATATAGTAAGTAACGATTTCTGAATTTACGGAGATCGAGTATATTCCATTTATGACAATGTGAGGCTATAGCATCTATGATTACATATATTAATGCAATTTTATTAAAGAAATTTCAAACTAGTTACAGGATACAATGCTGAAACTGTGCTCTTTTCAGTCTTTTATTATTAAAAAGAACAATAATAATAAAAAAATGCTCGATTTTTGCTAGTATAAAAACCGAAATATGCTAGATTAACTACGAAATTCCACGACGCAAATAGCAATATTTAGATTTTTTATGAATAAATAGAGCAATTTACGTATGCGTTAGAGAAAGCTCCTTAGCCTTCTCGAAGCTTCAAGTATGTTTTCTCTTTGACCGAATGCAGTAACCCTTATAAACTCTTTCCCAGCTGGACCAAATCCACTCCCGGGAACTGTAATTATGTGCGTTTCTCGAGAATTTCACCAAACACGTTCCAAGAATTCGAACTGGGGAAATGTACCCAAAGATACGGCGCGTTTACGCCTCCGTAAACTCTCAACCCCATCGACTTAAAAGTTTCCAACAGAATCTCGGCATTCTCCTTGTAGTAGTCGATAAGTGAGATTACCGCTGAAATAAAGTTTCGAAATTAAGCATTTTGCCCAAAAATAAAAAACAAAAAAAGTTTAGAATCACTTCTTCCAAACTTTACTTGTGATGTAAGAAACTGACCTTGAAACCCTCTTTAGATAAGCTAGCTAGCCCACCTGCCTGAGCTATTCTCGAAGCTCCATTAAAGCATGTACAGACAATTCGGTTGAAGTCGTTTATTACAGGAAATCCATTCGAATACAAGAGCTCCTTTGGCACTACGGTCCAGCCTAGGCGGACCCCGGTAAATCCAGCAATCTTGGAGAAGGATGAGACTTCTATAGCAACCTGTGGCAAAGAATCGAGTCGAAATTAACACATGAATTTTATCATTTTTATTTATGGTAACAAATAGGGTTTCAAACGAATTTTATAAACGATCATTTTTATTTTATAAGTTTACCTTTTCAGCCCCGGGAATTTCGTATATCGAACGAGGACTTTCATCAGAAATATAAACAGCATATGCCGAGTCGTATACGATGATGGATCCATTCTCTTGTGCGAATCGAACGACTTGTTCTAATTGCTGACGAGATGCTGCATGGCCAGTGGGGTTGTTTAGAGAGCAGAAGAAGATAACATCTGTTCTAGCGGTTTTCGAGAGATCGGGGAAGAAACTATTCTTGGGTTCACATTTCATGTACTTGATATTTTCATACGACCCTGATTCTTTCTCGACATCGCCAGCCTGTCCGATTATTACACTTGAATCTATATAGGCCTGTCTTGGTTCATGTATTGTAAGAAAACATCAAAAGTAACATGCATCTATAAAGAATTCATGTAAAAGTAAGATGAGTAAAAGATCAGAATTTCAAGCAATGAAAATTGAGCAAATCTTCGAGTTATAGATACTAAAGAAATCTAAGAATATATCTGGAATTAAATCTGAACGGAATCACAGGAATTTACTATCATGAATTTCATAATTTATTTATTAGTTTCCTCTATTTATTTTCCGGGTTTTCATTATTCAGATCAGAGAATTAACCATTTTCTCAATCTCTTTTCTTTTTTTTTTAGATACACTATTTACTTACAAAATTTAATATCAAATTAACCATTATTCAATCCTTTGTTCACATCGTGTTCTTTTCCATTTTCGTTTCGTTTGTGATTTCTTTGGGCTGCATTAATTTGTTCGGTCTCGTTCTCTCATCAACGATCCGTCGAGTCCTTACTATCTTCATCCGTCTGACGGTCCCGGGCTGATCCTGGTATCGCAATTGCCCACCGGAGATAACTACGCCTCTTGGAGCCGCTCAATCACTATCTCTCTCACAGTGAAGAATAAATTAGCTAGGGTTTCTCGATGGCACAATCATCAAACCTGATGCTGATGATGCGATTCTTCTCAATTCATGGATCCACAATCAGAATATGGTATTTTCCTGGATTTTAAATTCTTCGTCGAAAGAAATTCAAGCGATGATTTGCGCTCACGATTCAAACAGAGCAATGGACCGCGTTTGTTTCAATTGAAGCGCGAATTGGTGACTATTCCAATATATATGGAATATGTGATCATTGGTGGAACTGAACTACACTATTTCTCAATGGGAAACCAATTAGGGTAATCTATTCCAATTGAGATTCACGCAGAAATATTGCTGCAAATATATTTGTTAAGGTATTGTTTCTTAGCTTTGAGAATTATGATTTGATTTCATAGACAGTGTAAAGTCAGTTGTGGTTCAATATTTGTGATTTAACAACCATTTTGGCTTTACAGGGGTAATGCATTTTTTGCATCTTCTAACCAAAAAAAGTTTACAAAAAAAATTTGTAGTTAATTATGTAGGTTTATTTTTTGGGGGGTCAAATTTAAATATTCAAAGTAGGATTATAAAGTCTGAAGGGCCAGTTGAAACAATTTTAACTTTTCAGGGGGCAAGTTTTTGACTTACAAGATTAATTTACATGCTAATAGTGCATTAATGACTAAAATAAGTAAATAACTCCATATATGTGAATTTTAAATTGACTTTACTCGAAAAAAAAAAAAAGAATAAAAAAAATGACTAAAATAAATCCAAATTAAGATGATAAATAATGAGGATTGAGAAACATATATTCGGATACGGAAACAATACAGATGTCATCACTAAAATTTTCTCCAATTTCATATAATTCAGGGGAGGTAAGTGAAGGTTTTCCATTAGTATAGGGAAGGTAAATAAAATTAGTCCTTAAATTAATTAAAACTAGGGCAGATGGCAAATGGCAAAAAGGCCCATCACATGGGACTTAAATGCATTTTGGTCAAAAAAAAAAACAGTCTCTCAATTAAGCCCATCCCCATGTCTTTAGTCTAAAATACCCTCAATACTATAATTCTTATCAATTCCACCCAATCTAACTTCCTTAATATTACACATTGACCCCGGATTTAAACAAATATATCACATTAACCCCCAAAACTTTTTTTTTCAGAAAATAATTTTTTTTTCTGAAATGTCCAGGTCTCCGGCGTTGACTTATTTTTTTTTTTTTTTTTGACACTGTTTTTTTTCCGTGAATTTTTTCCAGGTCTGTCAACCACCGTAGCACGCCAGTACTGGTCCAGGCTTAGTTTTGCGTGAGAAATATTTGATTGTTTTTTTTTTTTTTTTTTTTTTTTTTTTTTTTTTTTTTTTTTTTTTTCCTTTTTTTTTTTCTTTTTTT
>NW_012193275.1:387655-425272 GCF_000504015.1 Erythranthe guttata | reverse complement strand
ATT
Organism: Erythranthe guttata; assembly: GCF_000504015.1. Next base: position 425,269 of record NW_012193275.1, on the reverse strand, counting down.
ATAATTATATATTATTATTATTATTATTATTATTAATAATAATATTAGTGTTGATATTAATATTAGTATTAGACTATTAGTATTAATCATCGTATTAATATTAGGATTAGTATTAATATTAGTATTATTAGTGTTGGTTTTAGTATTAATATTAATATTGGTATTAGTATTATCAATGTTGCTTTTAGTTTAGTAGTAGTTGTTGTTGTTAGTGTAATATCAGTGTTAATATTAGGGTGGATAGGCAATTGTACGCCGCAATGTCCAGAGTTAAAAGTAGATTTGAGATAAAGATATTTATCAACTCATCAACGGGGGATATAACTAAAATTACGAGCAATGTTGTGTGCACAAAATATTTTCAGCGAATATGAAGGTAAATCACAAACAAATGAGTATTTTGATTCAATAAATCATTTTTTTTTTGGTATTATTTACATGTATGTCAACTGTTCAAAGTTTTCGTTCATTTTATTTTATCCAAAATATTTTTTTTTTGAAAAAATTGATCCCGTGCATCGCACGGGTGAATTACTAGTATAACTTTATTTAAAAAAAAAAAATCAAAAATCAAAATAGGTCGAACAAATTAAAGACATGAAATTCCAAATTAGGCAGTAATATTTTAATGGAAGTCTGTTCCATTTAAGTTGTCGTGAGCATTTCCAACAGCGTGGCGTTTCAGTCAAATGAAACAATGTATAGACTACAGCTTTCAACCTTAAAATTTGTTCAAGTCAAATTAAAGGAAATCTAATTAAGTCTAACATTTGGTCAACCTTGTGCACTAAGGCACATATGACCACACTAATGGAGTCTATAAATTTTATATAATTAAATTTATAGATATTGTGTTATCATTTTTCTTAATTAATTAAATACATTTTAATTTGCACAATTAAACAATACCATACCCATAATATAACCCCATAAACTATTAAAACTTCAAATATTCCATTTATCTCAATAAATTTATGTATACAATGAATAATGAATAGACAAAAATGTCTTTGTTATATATTGCCTTGAATAAGTATGTGGTCTTAGATTGCACACAGACATATTTTATATATGGGGCTTAAGATATAGGTTGACGAAATTTATTACCAAGAAATAGTTAATCCAACTAAAGTTTTGCTTTATATGCTTTATTGAATTCATTCCAAAATTGTCCTACATATCAAAAAATGAAATCTACACCAAGTAACATTCAAACTGCATTTAACATTTTATTAATGTATTTAATATCGTTATTTTTGTAGCTAACTTTTTTTGTTGAAAACAATTTTACCTAGAACATATTTTCCTTCTTTTTTTCATTTTCGTATTTTTACTGTATCAAAATCTATTTTTTTTCATTTTTTTCTACATAATATTAAAAATTATTTAAAAAAACATATTTTTTATCGGAAGTAGTCATCTATATACACTCGTAGAAACACGTAGTCATTTGTACTAACATAATTTGAGACCGTAACTCCCTGTTTAAACCCTAGCCGACAACCAATCGTAGACACTTACACTAACTCATAACCACTCATAGTCATCTACCCTCGTCCAAAATAAACCCTAGATTTGCAACCACGCCGTCAGCATAGCCATCACCTTTTCTATCGCCATAACGGCCGCCACCACTGTCTATATAATCACCCCCAGTCCCCCACCATACCTACCGCCTTCATTAGCCGCATCCATAATTAACCACCCCCATCATACTCACCGCCTCCATAGCTGTCGTCATCCACTACTATAGCCACCTCCATAACCACTTCCACCAAACCTTCCGCCCGCATAACCACCCCATCATAACTAAGGAGCGAGAGATCGAGAGATCTAACGAGCGAGAGAAAATAGATGTTACATGTAGGGTATAATCACAAGTTATGGATATCTTAAAAAAAACTAGTTTGTTGATGTGCCTAATTGGGTTTTAACCCAAAAAGCCCAAGAGACTCATTCGAAGGAAAAGCCCAACACAAAGGCCCTTAATTAAGAACTTCATAAGAATATTATGGGAATTAATCTAATGTTTTTTGTCCCACATTAGTTTTCTACAAGAAAAAACAAAGTCCACCTATATATAAATACGTGTTATCAATCACATAAGAAGATAAACATTATTTAGGCAATTAATTAATATTATTTGCTTATATTGTGATAGTTTTCTGACTTGCGCGTCGGAGGACAATTGTCGGGCTACCCCCGGCGGCGTGTCACCTAGTGTTTTCAACTGTTTTGTAGGTTAACGAGTTGAGCGGTCCCTTCGACTACCTCGGACGCATGACAAGGACTCTCGACATTCCCGATATTGGGCTTGAAGATTCCCAAACTTAGGAGACCTGTGGGCTTCAAGATCATTGGACTGATCCAACATTTTGGAGCAGCATCATTTGTGATTATTATTTAGTACCAATTAGATTTAGTTTGAGGAATCGGAGTCTATTAACACCTTATATACATAGCATTAATTAGCAATTAACTAGCTAGCATGTATATATAGCTGGTGATCATGTATGTCATGCATGAGTAAACAAATGTTGCTATCGAAACAATAAAAACAAAGGAAAATCGAAGCCAATATATTGCGTGTTGACATCTAAAATAATTATTATTAACTAATCAAGAAATTGGCTGTGCATATATGTAATGAAGTCTTTGTATGAACTATATAATAGTCTTTTCGCATGCACAAACTTTCAATATCTCCGATCCTCTATTTTATTTTGTTCACACTTTTGCTTTGTTTTCACATTAACATCTGATTATGAAATGCTACACTCGGTAAAAAACATTTAATGATTTTGCATCGTAGATCTATACAAACAGGGATGCATACCAGTTTTAGTTCACTTTTTTTTATTATTGTGTTATTTATCTATTAATTTATGTATTTTAGCCCCAAAAGTTAAAATTTTATACACTTTTAGTCTATTAAAATATTTTTAGCCCCCTACCCAAAATCCCCTCGGTCCGCCTCTGTATACAAATAACTACCACTAAGTATATATATTTATGAATATGCATGTTATTATGTGTAGATCTGTGGTGTATAATCACTCAATGTATTTTATGGAGCATAGATATATTTCATCGAGTGTAGTATCTACGAAACTCGTACTGCCAGTGGATTAGGTCCAAGTGATGTGATCGCATTCGCCTTTTTCCTCACAAGAGAATTCCGAGGCCAATTTCACATTGAAACCTTGTAAATATTCTACAACTCATATATTATATTAATCAGTTATAATTAAGAATTAATAATATCTTTTGCCTTCCACTGCTACAGACAAAACGAAAAAGTGCCATAAGGTCAAAATTATTGACTGAAATTTGCGGGTTAATTAATTGCTCCTATTAATTTAATATTCTTGCAGAATGTTTTCATATGCTAGGTCAACATGCACAAATCAAGAATATTATTTAAAAAAATAATATTATATGCATTAAAAAAATTGAAGCAATTGGCAAGATAACGACACTACTTTCAAACATTTTTGGTCTGATATATCGATTTAATAATGTCTGGTACATAATCACAAACCAATATTTAACAACCAATTAACAATTCTCTCTTTTAGACCAAATTGTTTCTCAGAGAATGAAAGTAGTTCGCTATCTTGCCAAATTTATGATCATTAAATTATCTTTTTTAAGATTTTATTTTTTCAATTACTCGATAATTACCTAACTAAATAGAATTAATTTAGATTATGTATTTATGGTTTGCTCGGTTCGATTGACAAGATTCATACATTCTTCAAATTCGCTACTAAAATCAAAATCAAAATCATGTATTAAATTATATTATTTTATTAAATTAGTAGCAAATTTAATAAGAGCGACTAAATAAGTGAAAGACTATTTTATCCTTTAAATAACATGTTAATTTTATTATATAAAGAAATCTAATAAGCAAATTACATAAAATACCATAATTTAATTAACATATTTAATATAAGATCTAAGCGAATGAACTGAACGTCTTACTAATTAAATAGTAATTAGTTGGTAGATAATTAATGAATCTCATATAATTCAAACTAATCAAACATAAATAACTGGACGAGCCCTTAGTATATATTGTCAATGTATCCAAACTACAGTTATTTTTACCTAATATTGACTCTATATAATAGCATATCCAACCTTACTCAAGGGTGTGCAGTTGCACGCTCTTGATTTTTTTTTTTTTTATGTTACCTATATAATTATCAATTATATACAATTACAATTACAATTACATGTGACAATTTTGTTGAATTGAGCTATAGTGCAAATGGTTGGAAGCTTCACCTGCACTTCTTAGATAAATGGTTCAAACTCATTCTACTTCCAAATATTTATTTTTGGCACATTATACAAAATCGCCCCTTTACGATTTCACCAATTTCCTTTCTAAATATTTCTAAATGTTTCTAACATTCTCATCAAAATTGCAAACCATCTTTTGTTAATTTAGAACTTTTTGCAATTTTTATTATTTAAGTGTTCATATTATTAAAAAAATTGGGGTTGCTACCCCGAACTCTAGTAAACTTTTAGTCCAACATATTTACTAGCCATCATTTATATTTTTACTATACTCAAGATTCAAACATTCTTGGATAAATTTCTAAATTTGCCACTGACCATATGAATTATCCTTATAAGAAAACTCATCAACCAAAGTTTAGTTTTTATTTATTGTAACTACCAAAAAATCAAAAATCAACTAAAAATGTCGAAAACAACTAAAAACTATCGAAAACAACTAAAACTATGGTAGAATAACGAAAGCAACTATAAACAATAGCAAAATAGCAAAAACTATTATATTAGTGTGGAAGATACCTAACACCAAAAGCATCACAAAAAAAAAATCAAAATGATGGCTTGGGGCACAAATATGAAAGGGGACGAGGCGGTGGCGGTGAGGTCTCACCAGATCCGACGACGGCGGAGATGAGGAGTGGATGTAGAGAGGGGATTATGAGTTATCGATGTTGTCGTCATCTACAACTAGATCGAGAATTGTAACGATGACAGTGGCATCGGCGAGGACGAGAATTTTTTGTCACCGAGGCACTGGGGAGAAGTTTCTGGCAGCACCGTACGGAGATGCGACGACAACAGTACAGAGACGCATCGGGCATAGATGTTTACCAGACAAGATGGATGCCCCTATCTTGTACCCCCTTGTTTCGCATATGCTACACAAGCATTGGGGCCCTTTGGAGAATGTGGTAAGAAATTCGTAACAGAGTTCGACCACAACAACCGAATTGATTATCTTCATGTATGTGGATACTGGATCTATTCCATATTTTTTTTTTCTTTTTTGGGTCTTTTTTTTTCAAAATTATTTGTCATTTTAGTATTTCAATAAAGTATTAATTGTATTTTTTTTTTTTATCAATTTTGCACTTTAACATTTTGAATTAGTTAATTAAAATTTAATTAATAACACAAATATTTTAATATATACTATGTTATTTTTAGTAGAATTTATGCATATTTATTTAATTTTTTAATATACGCGCCACCACCCAAACAACCATATAACATGAGATGGAGGGAGTACATCCCATCAATCTAATTAAATCGCAAAAAATAATATAAAATATTCAACTAATTCTTTTCAGATTATGCAGGTACATATCATATCTAATAATTCTAGATAATGAGTAATTAATTTTATTTCATTTTCCATTAGTGGAATAATAACAAGATTAGCGTTAAAACCCGGTAACACAATTCCATAACTGTGGGTCCCATTAAATTGATGTATTTCTTTTTTTTTTTTAATCAAACCTGCCCAATACGCAATCTATGAATAAACTGCAAGACCACTTTTTTTTACCCTTTACTAAATTTTTAATTAATTAAGAACCTAATTTGCCGGCGATATGATATTTATTATACAAGGGCATTCCCGTATATTCACATCTACATCATCAATATTGAACTACTATATAAGCAACTTCAGTACAAACCAAATTTCAAACATTCATCTAAGTTCAGTTTATAAAAGCGATAAGTAGCGAAAGAGAAAAAGATGCAGCATGGAGCCACCGCGACGACGACTGAGCACGGCGGAGCCGCCGGATTTTCCGCCTTGCACCCGGACATCATAAAGTCCCACGTTCTCACCAGGCTGGACGGGCCAGCTCTCGGCTCCGCCGCCTGCTGCTCCGCCACACTCCGCCACATCTCCGACGACGGCAAACTCTGGTCCGACATATGCCACTCCACGTGGCCGTCAACGGCCAGCTCGCCGCGTCTCAGCCACCTGATCTCCAATTTCCCCGACGGCGGCGCTCGCGCCTTCTTCTCGCACGCCTTCCCCGTCGTCGCGGCCGACGGCGGTTCCGTCCGTCCGCCGTCAAATCCGCCGGCGGAATTGATCTCCGCCGTCGACATCTTCTACAAGGGAAAGCTGATATTCTCGAAGGTTCAGGAGACGGAGACCGTTACCGGTTGGTTCCGGTGCTCGCCGTTCAGGATCGACCTGCTGGACCCCAAGGACGTGGTCCCCACGCGCGTCAAGCACCCGGAGGGCGACGGCGCGTGCGCGGAGATGATCGACGACATGGTCCTGAGCTGGATTCTGATCGACCCGACCGGACGGCGGCGGGCGGTGAACCTCTCGTCCCACAAGCCAGTGGCGGTGCAGCGCCACTGGCTGTCGGGGGAAGTGCAGGTGCGGTACGCTTCCATCCTGGCGGCGGATCAGGGTCACGTGCAGTGCGGGATAGTGGTCACGTGCGCCGCCTCGGAGGGCGGGGAGATGCAGGTGGGGGAAGTCAGCGTAGAAATGGAGGACATGGATGGAAATCATTTGACCGGGAAGGACAGTTTGGTCTTTTTGCATGGGGCGCTGGAGGGCAAAAAGGGAACCGGGAAGAACCGGGTTGACGAGGGTCAACGGCGGTACTGTAAGTACATGGAAATGAAGAGAGAGAGAAGAGAGAGAAAGTTGAGGGTAGAATCGGCATTGGATATGTTCTCTGTGGCTTTTGGGATATCTCTTTTTGTCGGTTTCTGCTGTTTTCTTCTGTGCAGATAAAGATGAGCATAAGAAATCAAAGGGGCATAATAGGAAATTAATTAAAGAATGTAAATAGTAATACACATTGATATTGACTATTAAATAATAGGATATATTGTTTGAGAGAATTCTATTTTGTCGGCGCGAGTAAAGAATCTTTTAAGGAAATTGCCATTCACGTGTTTGGATTGGAAGTTATATATGGTGCATGCTTTTATAGTGTTCAATAAATACATAAATAGATATTCCCATTAAAAAAAATGTGTGGCTAGAACTAATACAAAAATTTCTTACTTTAACACTATCAAAATAAAAATTAAATAATAAATATTTAATGACATAAATATTCTAAATGGAAATTAAAATCAAAAATATATTATAAATCTCATTTTTCTTTTCTTCTGTACCAAACATACAAACCTTTCTCAAACTCATCCCCTTCATAAATCTTTCACCCACTCCTTCTTCTTTCTACCAACAAAACCATCCTAAAAATCTCAAAACTAAAAGAAATCAAAATCTTACACAACTTGTAAAATGGAGTCAAATGATAATAAAAATGTAATTTACGAGTAAGGAGAACCCATTAAGATATATATTCATTTTTTTTAGCTTAGAAGTCAATTTTGAAAGTTTTTTTTTAAGCCGCCATCCATTTTCGAGTCATACAGGTCGAAAATGTGTGTGTTTTTCAATCTGTGCGCGTCGAATAAAATAAAAATAATAGATATTATGAATTTCGACGGGTGAGTGTCGAATTACATTGAATTTTCGACATCAAAGTTTATTTCTTTAAAAGCCATAAGGAGAAACTCCATAAGTAATTTTTAATGAGATAAATGAACTTCAAATTTTCAAATTGGACTAACAGAATAAAAATGATTAAAAAAAATATTAATCACTTTTAAATTGATCATATCAAACGTGCGATGATTGTAATTAAATAGTCATTGACCCCAATAGGCAATACCTTATCTAAATTGTTTCTTTTAGAAAAAAATGTTAGTTGAAAAGTACCAAATACTTTAACAAGACTTGGTCTTTAGAGGTGTGAATTGATTAGACATTAGACCTGAAAAAGTGGTCATTTAAGAATAATTAATCATCTCGCATAGAGCAACTCCAATTGGAGATATCAAAATGGAACATTAAATATTCATTTGATGTTTGATATAAACTTTGATACTTTTTGAAAAAAAAATCATTTCAACCATAAGTATCAAATAGATTATCAAATTTAAATTATATGAATAATTATATTTTTAAATGCCACATGTCAAATAGTTATAGGTTAATTGGGTGGTTATATTTTTGATACCTCATTTTTCAGGGAGTATTTTTGCACTTCGGGGTAGTTGAGTATCAAAATAATTCTCACTTTAATGCCTCCATTGGAGGAGGATTTTTTAATTTTGGAGCATCAAAGTGGTAATTTTTTAATTTGATACTTCATTTAGTGCCTCAATTGGAGTTGCTCTTATATTATCGGGTTTTAGTAAGCGGCTGCGATAGATCTAATTATCAGAAAAGTCCACGTGTTCATTCAAGAACAATTATGCCTTGTAATCTAAAGTTCGAGTCAAAAATCCAAATGTATTCATTCATTAATTTTTCTCAGATTTCCCCTAAACCCTAGTTTCTGACTCTTCTTATGAAGGAGACGGTGGTGCAGGTGTGAGTCGTTTGTGTGGGGTTGGGGGACAAGAGGGGGTGTGCCTTTATTTCCTAGGGTAATTTGGTCTTTTCAATTAAATCGACATCGAAATCTGATTTAAGGGCCAATGAGCTATATAAATCGCAACATAGGAGGATAAATGCTATTTTCTTTAACATAGGGTCTTTTCTAGCAATTAGATATATTGCTTCTAATTTCGATGTCGATTTGACTTGTGAGTTATGACCCCACTCTAAGTTGATTTGGACAAATCCATTGGTGCAATCTATCAACTCCGGACAAATCAACATCGCAATAAATAAATAAAGGGTAAATTACAACCAGATGTATGGTCAATTTAGGAAAAAAATTATTTTATTTGAAAAATTACATCTACCCCTCAACAATGATTTTTCTTACATATACATTCTTATAGTATCAAATTCAACACAGTCATCTACATTTCATGAAATGTGCTCTAGTTTGTACTCGTTTTGTGTAAAAATAAAGTTTTTGATGCACCACAATCTGATATATACAAGCTTAAAAACACATATTATGATCATCTTGCTTTAAAATGTGAAGTTCGAATAGGATAAAACATGTACAAAGTGATAATAATCTATATAATCTCAAAAATTCCACGAAATTTAAAACCGCAAGGGTGGACGTGTAAAAAGATTTATAGTTGAGGAAGGTTGTTGTAATTATCCAAAAAAAAAGGGTTTTTTTTTATAATTTAACCATACCTCATGGGTGATTGCAATTTACCCAATAAATAAATAAACTATTGAATTACTTAATAAATAAAAAGATAGGATTGCAAAAAATGACACTCAGCCAAAATAAAGCTAACGATCAGTTTGCAAACACTTTTGCAAACACCACCAAAGGATGAACTTCGAACGAAAGTGTCAAATCAGGTCGGCAGAAATTGAAAATTCCGTTTCCACTTCACCCCTCTCGTGGGACATAAATAAATGAATACTACTAAATCTACATCCAGAAAAGTACAAAGTACTCAACAATCAATATTCTTATGCTCTAGATTCCTTTTTATCTATAGAATACCGATCTTGACATTCGATTAATATCAACAATAACAAGCTCTCATTAATGCAAGCATTTATACTAATCACCCGTAAATGTGTTGTTCGAATTGCAAGTACAGTTACCCTTATACTCGATGCATTTCGCTCGCAGTAAAAAAGGTGATCAACAAATCAATTTTGTGGTGCAGGTTCAGGCGGTCCTCTAGCTATCGGCATCGAATTACTCGAGCCCGATCTGGGCTTCGCATAGTCCACAAAAACAGTGCGCCCATTAAGTGGCTGCATTAAGCAGCAAAATTGTCTTAAAATTTTTAATTTGGAGGTGCCTAATTTGAAAAGGGAAAACGGAGAAAAAGGAAAAAAAAAACCCCGAAAAAGGCCGCACCTTTCCGTTCATTTCTGCAATTGCTTTCTCTGCTTCATCTTCAGATGCATATGTGACAAATCCAAAACCCTTTGATCTGTCCGATACTCTATCCATCACAATCGTAGCTGCCAAAAAAACGAATTACTCGTCAAATTTGACTCGCTAATTAGAAATACCGAACTAACGATGAATTGATCGATGGTGATTAATGTACCTTCAATAACTTGTCCGTGTTGAGAAAATGCCTCGGACAATCCCTGCTCCGTGGTGTAAAACGAAAGACCTGCAAACGGGATTCGTTTTCCGTGGAAATTAAAAATCAAAGTAATATATAACATAACTGTAAAACTCACATGGAAACACGATTTAAATGCATAACTTACTGTGTATTAATTCAGAGAGTTAAAAAGGATCCATCGATTATTCGATTACAAACATTTTTGTTCAATTTTATCACGGCTGCTCTGATATTGTGAGATCTTACGAGCTATGGGCAATGAATCGATACTTCGGCTAGATTGAAATACACTGTTATATAAAGAAGTTCAACATAACACAAACCCCTCATTGAGTGCCCAACACACAGTACTGAGATGGGATTAAACAAAAAAAAACAATATTTTTTTTTTAAAATGAAGCAATTCTCAAATTTACAGTCACGTGCGTGTATTAATATCATCATCAGAGCAAAGCAATGTAGATTTCATGACTACGTAACGATATACAAACCCCAATTTTTAAATGTCATAAACCCTTGATAAACCCCAGAAAGGGGGGGAATCAAATCAAACACATGAGGGCGAAATCAAAAGTGAGGTGCTGAGAAAATTAATTAATACTTGAATATTTGAACAAGAAGAAGAAATTAAAATCAGAAATCCGATTTTGTTTGTGCGAGTTCAGAATCAGAGGTAACCTACCTCCGACGAAGAGCTTCGAAGCTATGCCTCTGGAAGAAATAAGAAGTGCGGGGATCAAAACGGTGGAGTTGGATTTGGGGAGGCGGGAAGAAAACATAATCAGATTTCTGAAGGCCGCCATGGTTGTCTGTTATGTGTTGCTGTTGAAGCAGAGAGAAGTGATCGACCCTTTTGAAAATGGATTTGTGGTTTTAGGGTGGGTTAGTATAAAAATTAGAAATTTTAAATTTAGAACAAAATGCACTTTCGCCCCTAGAAATTTCCAAATTTTGCACTTTCACCCTTACAAATTAAAAAATGAAACTCTTCCCCTTCAAAATTTGTTGTAGTTGCATTTTGCCTCAAATTTCGAACTCCGGCGCATTTTTTAAAGGATTGCAAATTTCTCAGTTCATTTAAGGTGTATATGCGTCATTTTAGGGTATATATGCTTTTTTTTTTTTTCAATTTCATCCGATTTTAAATTTATCCATCTAATTCTAACGACCAAATTGCAATTTCAGATTTTCTTAAAACTCTAATCCCCTTCCTTCCTCGCACCACGGCACCACCACCTCCTCCACTACCACCGGTATTCATTATCTTAAAAAACCATCATCTTTAGGCAGAAGATCCACCAGCTAGTGCTTGCTCTTACCATTTTCAAGTTCCTCACAACACTAATTTCTCTTGATGGTGGATGCAGAGTTGTTTGATGGTGGGAGTTAGTGGGAATGTGTCACGGGAAAAAGATGGTTTATATTGAATTTTGTTTCTTTAAATTGAATGGACAAAATGCACTTCGCCCAAATGAACAGACGAAAATGCCCTTCAAGTGAATGGAGAAATAAAAATATCGTTGAAAAAGATGTCGGAAAGTGTCATTTGGTGCAAAGCAACTACCGGAAAATTTTGAAGGGGGAAAGTCTCATTTTTTTAATTTGTAAAGGGAAAAGTGCGAAAACTGAAAATTTCTAGAGGTCGAAGTGCATTTTGTCCAAAAATATATTACTAATTCAACTGTATAATATTTGCGAGTCGATTTGACAAGTTAGTTGTAGCATACCAAAAATCAAACAAAATTCTATTATTTAATTAATAATAGGGCAAATTGCATGTCCCCACTTATAAATTTTTATTTTTTTGCGTTTTACCCCTCCAAATTTAAAAAAAAAATGAATGTCCCTTCAAAAGGTTATTCTTATTGCACACTGCTCCAATATCAAAATTTCAATAAATTATTTATCGAAATAGAGTGTTTTTGTTGCACGTTGCCCCTTTATATATTATTTTTAGTGCACTCTGTCCTTAAAAAAAATATTTTTTTTGCACAATGCCCTTTAAAATATTATTTTTTGTGCACGATGCTCACAAAAAAATATTTTTGTGGCAAAGCGCAACAAAAATAATATTTCAAAAGGGAGTTATCGCTTTTTATCAAACATTTAAAATTTATAGAGTGAAGTCCATTTTATCATTTGGCTAATTTCTCCAAATATTATATTTCATTATCTTACGAAACTTGGCAATGTTCCAAATAATTGTTATATGTCAGTTATGTGAGCCCATCAACTCCAACAGTATTGAGTCATTAAAATAATAAGAAATCAAAAGCATATTTAATTTGATCTTGTTTGCTAGAGTTGTTTAATTCTTCAATAATAGACAACAAATTGCTGGTCATTTTTAATAATTTGATTTTAATGAATTTGATAGAATAATTTGACTTTAAAATTCCCAAATAAAATTTTAAATTCATTAATTTAATTATTATTATTATTATTATAATTTTAAAATCCTTAATTCATCCGTCCAAACAAAAATTCGATCGAGTACCCGAAAACACGAAAATCTAGTGGATAATTGCATTGCAAAAAAGAAGAGGTAAATATAGAAATGTGATTTACATTTAATTGGTTTTGAATATTTCCAGCTGAAATCCCTTCTCAGCCAAAAATCAAGAATTAGGGTTAAAAGTAAAAAAAAAAATAAAAAAAAAAACACAACACACACCAAATCAACAATTTTGTTTACAAGAAAAATGAGAAATTAAAAGAAAAATCAAATTCATACACATTTCAGATTTCACACCACCCTCCGATCCAATAATGAATAACGTCAACGCCGTCGGTCAACGTTTCCTCAGGGCGAGAGCGGAGAGCGCCACCATGAATATGAGCAGAGCCACCGCCACGAACGACGCCACCACCGCCCCGCTTACCCTCTGGCAGAAATCACCGAACTGCTGGCATATCGCCAGCCAATTCGCGTCCGCGTTCCCGTTGTGTGCCAGGTAAACTATCGCCGCCGACGAAGACGCCGCCGCCGTGGCCAAAGTCACCGTCAACTACAATAATAACAATAAATTTGATCAAAAAAAACCCCAACATTAAAATATAAATTAATCGTCAATCTTAATCGAGCTTACCGTGTCGCAGACGATCAACAGAAGCCTCGGCACGGCGGCGAGAGGCTGAGCTATACAAACTACGGAGAACGGCACCGAGAGAACAAGGTACCCGGTAACTATCGACAGAGCTATCACGAAGAACCTAAATTAAAATTAACACAGAGTACAAGTTAAACCTCAATAAATTAATACAGTCGTAACTAGTAAAATTCTATTAATATTGCAAAATATTAAATTATCCGAACTAATGATTTAGTTGGTTTGTAATGTGTCCAGACCAAACCAGCAGAAACTATTATTTAAGCGAGGTTATTAATTTATCGAAGTTCTATTGTAAATATAGAGAAGATGAGGACTGACGTGAAAGCAGGGAGATCATCGTAGCTGGCTTGGAACTGGAAGAACTGTGTGAAGAAGGGGAGAGTCTGCTCGGTGGTGCCCATGGTGATGGTGGCGGCTAAAGCTGACGTGGCGGCACTGACACGTAGGATGAGGTCGAAAATGGCGACCCCTCTTCTGTACGATCCAGCGGTTCGTGCAGTTTGCTCAACTTCCGCGAGAAGTGGGGTTTTCCCTTTACTTTCTCTGCTTGTTTCCCCAATTTCAATGGTCGTCGCTTCACTTTTCTCCATCGATATCTTGATTATAAATTAACAACGGGTTAATTAATTAAATTAGCTTTTGATTTTGTGCTTATATTAATTTAGTTATAGATGTTGATTGATTTCTTGATTGTGATATGTAATTGGGAGGAAAGGGAATAGTCTTATATAGAGGGTGGAAAAACAGAAATATAATATACATGCATGCACTTTGCTTACGAGAGTTGGTTTTAATTTATTTTTGTGTTACAATTAATATTTAATAAACTTGGATGGCAAGAAAGTGCAGTTAATGGAGCAAGCTAAGAAGAGTTGTTGTATATGCTAACTTTTTTGTTGCAAGTTGGAATAGTATATAAAAGAGAGGAAAAACAAATTGCCAGGAGTCTTAGAGCTCGTTTGGTTAAGCTTATATTAAACATTATTTGATAAGTTCATACGATTGATAAGATGTTCTGTCTTATTTTTAGAATTAATTTTTAAAAGTGTTTAGATAATTTACTTATTATAAGATCTTAAATAAAAAGTGATATATATGTATTTTTTTTAAAAAAATTAAATGCTCTCTAACAACTATTTTATTAAATTTTAAAATCTTTTTTTTTTTTTTTTATCAAACGCCCTGGAAAGAGCTTTTAAGCTCTTCAACAACTTTAAAATTTTAACAGCTTACAAGCTTCGCCAAACAACCTCTTAATCTATGAGGAAATTGATTTAGCTCAATAAGTCAAAGAGGATTATTGTATGATTAGTCAACTAACACAAACACCTTCCCTAATCCACTAAAGTCGTTATTTTACATTATATAGTACAATTATTTTATGGGCATGGGTACGAATAACACGCTTTACTCATTTTAACATTAAACCCTCTTTTAGTTGGCAAACCAGATCCACGCTTTTGCCTCTTCCAATAAACTTGTTTGTTTAAAGAAAATACAAGACAACATGTAAATGTTCTCCTTTTCTAATTGACTAATAAATTGAAATTCCAGAAAAAAAAAATCAATTTGTCACATAAGTTATGCATAAGGAGATCACTGTTTGAAATTCCAAAATTTATGATGGAATAAACTTTTTTTTTTTAAGTAAATTCAAGTCCATTACAAAGGAAAGTAGAGGAGGGAGGGACTCGAACCCTAGACATTTACCCTATTGGTAAAGGTTAGGGTAAAGGCTAGGTACCAAGTCTCTTAATGATGATTGGTTCTGATGGAAGATCTTACTAGGTGAAAAAAATCAAGAAATAGATTAACTTACTAATAGTAAAAATGGAAATTACGAATATAACCTCAATATCCATTTTCATATTATTTCTTTGAATGATATGAAATTACTATCGCAAGACCAAAAGAAAAAAGGGGGAAATTTTGAAAAGAGAGAAGAAATGGGGGAGAAGAAAGACGAGCAAAACTCCAACGCCGCTGCTCACATGCCTCCGACACAAAAGTTGTGGACCGGATGAAAATGCAGTCTCTATAGCCTTCATCAAATTCAATTCTTGATTTGTGACAATATACTTAGGCACCGGACACCTTCGCCAAGCTCTTCAAGGCTTATACATAATTTTACGTTTTTTCATCCGAAGTGTGCAAAGTCAACGGAGAATGTCTTGTTCGTAAAAGTAATACCCACAATCTCGAGGATTAGGAGTCCGTAAATATTGATTTTGTACGTGTAATCCATAACCAATACATACATATAACTACATGCAAATTTAATCCATGTAGGGTGGGTCCACAACTGGTTCATTACCTCGCCGGTCCCCTCCAACGATCTACGATACTAGAAGTAGTTATTTTCGAACAACTTCAACATCAACGATTACATTAGAGTTTTACCGTTATTATCTTTGAATTGAATCTTATGACGGACAGTTTTTTGTAAAAACGAGTAAAACTACCACCGAGATAAAAATCTACATTTTTTCAAACCTCATTGTGTTCTTCGACCCTAAAATCCTCCATATTGATATCTTGTGACTCAATAATTTCCTCATTTACAAGTTTTGGTATATTTTGAGGTTTTTGGATTTCGACGATTTTTTAAGCAGATATTTTTTGAGGAATTTATGTGTAATGGGGTTCTGAAGGCGAGATAGATTTCAATAGAGTGGTCTCGCACAACGGAATTTGATATGAAAGCTGATGTGGGTTTTTTCTTTGGCAGCGACTATATACAATCCAAAATTTACTTAGGGCAAGACCAATTAAAATTTTATACCAAATTAAGTGTAAAAAGACTATAGTGACCTTAGTAAAATATAAACAAAATAAAACATAATTACACCAATTACTCTTGCAAGACCAAATTGAAAAAAAAAAGTAAAAAAAAAAGAAAAGAAAAAAGAAACCCAACACAATTGAAGAATGGGAAGGAGGGAAGAACAGAACTATTTGCAGATTCGCCGTCGCCGATGAAGTCGACCACCACCGCCGTCGCCGTTGCAGTCGACATTCGCCACAAGTCCATTTAGAACATAGGGTATGATTTTAGGGTTAGATTCCACCACCATTGTTGAAGGAATTGTGGTTTTAAAAATATCGACCTGTACTTGTCGATTTTTTTGTAAAATTTCGACACATTGGTGTCAAAATTTTCACTAAATTTCGACAATAAGTTGTTGTCAATTATTTGCATTTTTTTCGACATTTGTGTGTTGATATTTTGTTCAAAATTCGACATCAGTGTGTCGATTTTTAGCAATTAAAACGACATGTTGGCGTCGATTTTTCAGAAACTGAGAAAATCGACGTTGTAATGTCGTTTTTATTGCTAAATATCGACCTGTAAACGTCGAATTTTTGTGTACGCGAAATTATTTTCGAAAAACGAAAAAACGATCACAAAGCTAAATAAAGTACAACATTTCTTATCTCATTGTGTTCATCGACCTTAGAATCATCCATATTAATGTTTTCGTGTGTCCATAATGTCGTTCTTTAAGATTTGAGGGTTTTGTTTGATGAGGGTTTTTGGAGAATATAAAAGAGTTTTTTTTGTGAAGAAGAGGGGTGTTGGGTGCTAAATACCAACACGCAAGTGCACGTATCGCAAACAAGTGATAAAGTGGACTCGTGAGAGTCGGATGTCGATCCCACAGGGAATACGCAAATTACCTAATCCTAAGTACCAAATTCTAACAATTATGATTTTTATCCAGCCTACGCAAGTTTGTCAAATTAAATTAATTAAACAACTAAACTAATTAAGAAAGCAAATAACACGGGAAAATATCAATTAAAACGGACCTAGGATTTTATCTTCCCCCTATGCAAGAATTGCTCACCCAAAATCCCTCAATTATGAAATATATGATTCATGATTATTAACCCGAGACACTAATTTACTCATAACCCGCTGTCGCGTGTATTATGAGTCTATTATTCATAAGCGATTCACTATATGTCTATGCAAACCAATTATGAGTAAAGCATTAACTAACAAGTCTCGTAAATGGCTACCTAAGGTGATATCTGTATGTCTACGACACCACATGCAATTGACACACTCATTCGGTGAAAACTACTCGAAGGCTCTTCTACTTACCGTCTAATTATTAAAATAGCTCTGTCGAGTCAATCCTAATAATCACAGATAAAGCACATAAATTGATCAAGTTCATGCACTAACAATCATAACAAGTAGAAGATATAATCATAAAATCATAATTGCATAATCTCAAGAAAAAGGGTTCACAATCCCTACATAGGGTTCCAACAAATCCTAGATTAAACTTAGCTACGATGTTCGTACAAAAGACCAGCTATATATTATATATATATAAAGATGCACGTATATATATATCTATATATTTTTTTCTTTTTTTTTTTTTTTTTTTCTTTTTTTTTTTTTTTTCTTTTTTTTTTTTTTTTTTCGAAGAAGAAGAAAGATCTAATAAAACATTTCGACCGAACTCCAAGGGATAATTATTCAAAAATCTCCACTTTTCCACCTTCTACAAATTGGCTAAAAGAAAGAACACCTTTTTTCTCCGAGGCTCAAATCAAGGTTCGAAGGATAAAAATTTAAAGGTAGGCTTGAAAGGCTCAAACGGTTCAAAGAAGGCCCAAATCATATCCCAAATCACTTATTATCAACACTTCGTATCATAAATGTCCTAAGGTGAGATTTAAAACCGAACAAAGCATGATTGAGCACAAATAAATTCCAAATTTAAAATGCAAAACATTCAACCAAAGCAATGCACAAAGTGTGATTCCTAGCAATAATTCACTTCTACGTTCCGTTGAATCGAAAGCTAAACAAATATCTACTCCTTATCAACATAAAACAAGTAATCTCATCATCAAACATTGACCATCTCCCATCATAATAATTCATCGATGCGTCGAACCAAATTCTTTTTTTTTTTTTTTTTCAAAGCAAATAAAAAAAAACGGGAATAATAAAACGAAAACTAAAGCAAAAACTAAAGCATGCAAACTAAAAAAAAATTAAAACACAAAAAAAAAACACAAATAAATCGCACATAACGAAAACAAGTAGTTAACCACCCCCAAACTTAAAATTCACATTGCCCTCAATGTGATTCGCCCGGAGTTTAAGGATAGAAAACACCTGTTTAAACGTCGGGACCACCGTTCGGGTTGCTCACCATCTCCACCATGTGCATGAGCATCATCCTCCTCGTCATCCTCCAATAGCTCGGGTACCGGCTCAAGAATCGGTGCGGGAAAATCGTCGAACACCTTGTGGGCGTTCTTGGTGGAATGGGTTTTTTTCGAGAAAATTGCACCGTTCTTGAATCTCCCTGCGCAAATCAACAACAAACCACCTTGATTACGTAGTATATGTGTGTAGTAGGTAAATTTTCGGTGAAATTTGTCAAAGAAAAGGGAAAATTTCGAAAAAGGAAGGCGAGGGTTCGAATTGGGGGAGAGAGGGAATTTGGGAATTATGGAAATTGCTTTTTTTTTTTTTTTTTTTTTTTTTTTTTTTTCGCACGGCCGTGCGAAAGTATGGCCTAAAATCCGCACGGCCGTGCCATTTGGTGAATTTGGGCAGTAGCCCTTCTTAATTTAGGACGGCCGTGCGAAATTATGGCCTAAAATCCGCACGGCCGTGCCATTTGGTGAATTTGTGCAGTAGCTTCCCCGAAATCTCACACGGCCGTGTGAGATTTCTGCCTCTTTCTTGCACGGCCGTGTGAATAATTGCAATTGGGTCCCTGAAAAATAAAAACTTCTAATTAGTGCCCAGAAACTTTTTTTTTTTTTTTTTTTTTTTTTTAAATAAAATAAAATGAAAGCAAAACTAAAAATTTAAAATAACATAAAATAAGAAAAACGAAAGCTCGGGTTGCCTCCCGAGAAGCGCTAAGTTTACAGTCTTCAGCCAGACTTTGTTCTTGCTCTTCAATTCCTTAGCTTTTGAACCCATCTCCTTACTTCCTTTTGGAGAAAGTCTTGAATAAATGGGTTGATCCGATTCTTCTTTCGACTGGTTCGTTTAGGAATGCCCTTGAATTTATTCTTCTTGATGTCATGAGGCTTGCCAACATCGTCTTTTATCACGGTGTTTTGAGTAGGTGTTGTAACCAACTCAACCATTTTCTTTTGTTCTCCTACATGCACATTAGTATCCACAAAAAAATTGAAATCATGTAATTTAACAGGAAAAAGTTTAGAATCACTTACCTCATCAAGAAGATAACATCCATTAGCCGTAATAGGCTTTTCATCCACCCGGTACACCTTGAAGATCACTGTTTCTTCCCCCACACTCATTCTTAGCTCTCTCTTTCCTACATCAATAATTGACCTACCGGTTGCTAAGAATGGGCGTCCTAAAATAAGGGGAATATTTTCATCTTCCTCTATGTCTAGTACTAGAAAATCGGCAGGGAGTATGAACTTATCTACCTTGACCAACACATCCTCCACTATACCTAAAGGGTGAGTAAAAGATCTATCGGCTAGCTGCAAGGTCACGGAAGTAGGCTTAATTTCTCCTAAATTCAATTTCTCATAAATTGATAAAGGCATTAAATTTACACTCGCCCCTTGATCACACAACGCCCGCCCAAAATACCTAGTACCTATTGTGCATGGAATGGTACAACTACCCGGATCTCTAAGCTTCGGTGGAATTTTATTTCCAAGGATAGCACTACTTTGCTCATTGAGGTCTATGATTGCTGCACACTCCGGAAGCCTCATCTTCTTCGATACAAGTTCCTTTATAAACTTAACCCAATTCGGCATATGCTTAAGCGCCTCAACAAAAGGAATATTAACATGCATTTTTTTAAGATAATCCAAAAATGACTGAAATTGCATATCAAGCTTGGAGTTTTGAAAACGTTGAGGGAAGGGTACCTTGGGAGTAGATTCACTTACTGCGATCTTTGTGTTGCTTGGCCCGACCTCGGTCTTTTCTTTGGGCTCCTCTACAATAGGCGGTGGTGCAACGGACTTTTTAGGACCTTCCTCTAATTGCCTCCCATTTCGCAAAGTTACTGCATTGCACTGCTCGATGTTGCTCTTTCGAGGATCTTCCGTATTCGACGGCAGTGCTCCCGACGGCCTCGCGTTTAGCTGGGTTGCAAGTTGACCCATTTGTGTCTCAAGGTTCCGAATGGATGCTTGGGTTGTCGTCATGAATTTCGCTAAGATATCAGCGAGGTCTACTTCTTGGGCCGGAGCTTGAGGTGGATTTTGGAATCCGGGAGCTGGCCTTTGTCCTTGTTGATTTCCTCCCCATCCAAAGTTGGGGTGATCTTTCCATCCCGGATTATAAGCGTTGGAGTACGGGTTCCTCTGTTGTCGATTAGTGTCATGTACATAATTTAGAGACTCCGTTTCTTCTACGCACTGGTTGGGAATTTGGACTGCATGGACTTGCTGAGTTTGCAATGCTGCTACTTGCTTTGATAGCTTCTCTAATTGGGCAGTGATTGCGGTGACCCCGTCTAACTCTAAAATTCCTCCCGTCTTATTGGCTCCGCTATTTGACCGGTCCGATGCCCGCATGTATTTGTTCCTTGCGATCCGCTCCAAAAGTTCGTAAGCTTCATCATATGTCAAGCTCATGTACATACCGCCAGCTGCTGAATCGAGCACCGTTCTCGAATTATCTTGCAATCCATCATAAAATATTTGAAGTTGCCGCCACTCTTGAAGACCGTGATTCGGGCATCTCCGAATTAATTGTTTGAATCGCTCCCACGTCTCGAACAACGCTTCACCGGCTTCTTGTAAGAAGTTTTGTATTTCTCTCCGGATTCTCTCAGTTTTGGTTGGGGAGTTGTACGTATTCATGAAGAGCTGTGCTAGCTGGGGCCAAGACGAGATGGAATGCGGTGCACGAGTTTGTAGCCATTCTCTTGCGGCTCCTTGGAGAGAGTGCTTGAAGAGGCGGAGCTGCAGTGCTTCCGGCGATACTCCGTTCATCTTGTGCGAATCACACGTTTCGAGAAAGTTGACCAAGTGGAGATGCGGATCTTCATGAGCTAATCCGCTGAACAACCCATTGTTTTGGAGCATAGTAAGGAGTCCCGCTCGAATTTCGAAATTGTTGGCTTCAATGGGGGGCTGCTGGATGCTCGATTGAAACCCATTGAGTGTTGGAACGGTGTACTCATGCAATGCTCGTTGACGAGGTGGTGGATTAATTAGCTGAAGTTGCTCTTGCTCGTTGACGATATTTCCTGCCGCATTCGGTAGGTGCCCTTGGTCATCTCCCCTACGATTATTCTTTTCTTCCATTCGCATAAAAAGTACCTAAACAAAAAAAAATAAATTAATTAAATAAAATAAAAAAATTGGCTGAAGTAAGAAAAATTGCTCAAATTTAATATTAGGATAAATAAATAATTTAGTCGTATTCCCCGGCAACGGCGCCAAAAACTTGTTGGGTGCTAAATACCAACACGCAAGTGCACGTATCGCAAACAAGTGATAAAGTGGACTCGTGAGAGTCGGATGTCGATCCCACAGGGAATACGCAAATTACCTAATCCTAAGTACCAAATTCTAACAATTATGATTTTTATCCAGCCTACGCAAGTTTGTCAAATTAAATTAATTAAACAACTAAACTAATTAAGAAAGCAAATAACACGGGAAAATATCAATTAAAACGGACCTAGGATTTTATCTTCCCCCTATGCAAGAATTGCTCACCCAAAATCCCTCAATTATGAAATATATGATTCATGATTATTAACCCGAGACACTAATTTACTCATAACCCGCTGTCGCGTGTATTATGAGTCTATTATTCATAAGCGATTCACTATATGTCTATGCAAACCAATTATGAGTAAAGCATTAACTAACAAGTCTCGTAAATGGCTACCTAAGGTGATATCTGTATGTCTACGACACCACATGCAATTGACACACTCATTCGGTGAAAACTACTCGAAGGCTCTTCTACTTACCGTCTAATTATTAAAATAGCTCTGTCGAGTCAATCCTAATAATCACAGATAAAGCACATAAATTGATCAAGTTCATGCACTAACAATCATAACAAGTAGAAGAAATAATCATAAAATCATAATTGCATAATCTCAAGAAAAAGGGTTCACAATCCCTACATAGGGTTCCAACAAAATCCTAGATTAAAAACTTAGCTACGCATGTTCGTTACGAAAAACATAATAAAAATACGAAAAATCATAAAACTATAAATAACAATAAAAGAGGAGAACTATGATGAAGATTCGTCAAGTCTTCGTCTTCGTTCTTGTGCTCCTTGATTGCGTGTAGAAAGATGAAAGATAAAAACTAAAAATAAAGATAAAAGGTAGAAAGATCCAAGATAATCCTAATTGTGTGCTTGTGGCCTTTAAATAGGGTGCAAAAATATAATAGGGCGGGTTTCCTTGTGTAATTAAAATTCCTTCACTGCGCCATCACGACCATCCGGACGGCCGTGTGAGATTTATGCCTAAAATCCGCACGGCCGCGCGGTCCTTGATACTCCAGAATTCTGCTTTTTCACTTTTGGCCCACTTTTTCTCCGAATTTGCAGTTTTCACCCCAAAAGTTGTCAATTCTTCAATTTGCACCTAAAATACAAATAATAACCAAATTAAGCACCAATTATCGTAAAAACACATCAAAAGCTCCAATTAAAAGGTACAATTAAGTGTATAAATATACACTTAACAAGGGGGTTGGGTTTTGTTGGTGAAGAAGAATGGTCAATTTTTATTTTTATTTTTTTGGTCTTGCAATAGCAATTAGGCATTTTTTGAATTAATAATATCAAAATTAATATTGGGGTCATATTTGTAATTTCCAGTCTTGCTCTTAGTAAATTTATTTATATTTTGGTCTTGCATGAAGTAAGGTCTTGCGCTTAGAAATTTTGAGATTGCAAATAGGTGCAGCCTTTTTATTTTAATACAGGTGCAATAGTTCTTTTTATAAGTTAAATTAGATTTGGTCTTCCCAAACAATTTGTGGAATTCCTTATGCATAATGGTTCAAACTATAAGGGTTTAGATATAATTACATCTAAATTCAGGGTGGTAGGCGCAATTTCAGAATTAACAAACCATTGGACTGCGTATATCATTACCCAATATCCAACCATTGGACTAACCCGTACCCGACCCATCTCCCCTCCGGAATAAGAAATCAAAACCCCCTTCACACACACACACACACACACACTCACTCATACTTGACGAATTAATGGCGCTTAGAGAGAGGAGAGAGACTTTGGCGGACGCCGGCGGAGGTCCGCCGGAAGTAACCTTGGAGACTTCCATGGGCCCCTTCACCATCGAGATGTATTACCACCACGCGCCGAGAACCTGCGACAATTTCGTTAAGCTCGCTCGCAAGGGCTACTACAACAACGTTAAATTCCACAGAATCATCAAGGTTTCCCCCCATTTCACTCTCCGCACACGCAAAAAGACTTCCTCTACTTCTTCGCAATTTGATTTTGTTTGGAAATTTTTTTTTTAAATTCTGTATTTTTGGACTGTTTTTGGAAATTGCTTTACAGGATTTCATAGTGCAAGGCGGCGACCCTACCGGAACTGGCAGGGGCGGCGAATCCATCTACGGGTATCTCTTTTTTTCACTCTCTTAGTTGCTTGTGTAATTTTTCTCTCAGCTGATAGTACTAATTCTTATCACAATTAGGGTTTGGACTAATCAGATATTTAATTACATTTCAAGATTTAAATTTTGTTTAGTGTTTATTTTTTATTTTTTATTTTATTGAAGGCATGTGTAGTTAGATATCTCAATTTTTTCGGACTTAAGGACATTGTATGTGCTCAAAAACATTTCGTTGAATATGTTCCGTAGCATGCTTAGGCCCAGTTTGGTTGCCAAGATAAGCCGAGATTAACTAAATAGTTGGACTTAATTTGATGTTTGGTATCATCAATAAATTGCCGGGTCGACCCGCCAAAATTATATAATCATGGCTTATCTTGCCTTCTAGTGTGTTTTTTTTTGTTGGATGTTACGAGCTCCAATAAAATAATTGGGTTTCATTAGATTATTTAATCTTATCTTGACTAATCTTATCTTGCCAACCAAACGGGGCCTTAGTGTTTGGGGAATTCAGTGGTGCGATTACATTGTCTGAAGAATTCGGCTTACAAATTGATTTCCGTAATCTCTT
This sequence comes from Erythranthe guttata, assembly GCF_000504015.1. Next base: position 400,639 of record NW_012193275.1, on the reverse strand, counting down.
TTTTTTTGTTAATGCAGTAAGCACTTCGAAGATGAGATAGATAGGGAGTTGAAGCATACAGGAGCTGGTATCATATCAATGGCGAATGCTGGTCCGAATACAAACGGAAGCCAGTTCTTTATAACTTTGGCACCTGCGCCCTCTCTGGATGGTAATTACGTAATTATGTCTTTTGCTAAGAAGACTTTTGCACTAATGTATCAATACAGACTTTCCATTATTTCATCTTGACATTGATGAATTTAACAAGTGACGTATAATATGCCGGTGCGTCTGATTTAGGCCATTCTTCCTGATATTGTAGATTTACGATATCAATGTTTGATTTTGTTTGTCGCAATTTAACTTTTGACATGCCATTATTTCATAAAAAGCGATCACAAATGCTTTGATGTAGTCTCTGATGCATTTATTCCACCCTGATGTCGATGAATTTAACCATTGGTATATAATATGGCGGTGCGTCTGTAACAACTTTTGAGGTGTCATTTTTTTTCATATAAAGTTAAAGTGGTCACGAATGTGTAGATCTATTTCGTTTACAGGGAAACACACAATATTTGGAAGAGTATGTAAAGGAATGGAAATTGTCAAGAGACTAGGCAGTGTTCAAACCGATAACACCGATCGGTAAGCCTTTTTAATCATCTTTCTTAGCTATTTACACACAAAAGACAATTCGATATTTATCAGCTACATTATGCTCTCCTCGCTTGGTTAATGCAGCCCTGTACATGATGTGAAGATACTCAGGGCAGCCATTAAAGAGTAGCTTGTTTAACATCAAAAGTGAATCGATTAGATGCTGACCCTTCAGACCACTTTGTCATGTTACGGGAGTTTAATTTCGGATGAAGCTTATAAAAAAGTTGCATGAAAAATTACTTTTCAAACATCTCGATTTCTGGTTTTGGCCAATGTGATACTTGTTACTATCATCACATTCGAGATACTTTCTGTATTTGAAACGCTGCTAAAAAAACACCAGGTTTAAATGTTTAATTCTACTATATGCAGCTGCTACTAGCTTACTGTCACTGATAAATTTTGTCTCGTGGAATTTTTTTATTACAGATTGAATTTTCAATTTGATATATCTATTCGAGTTTTTTGATAATATATTGATTTTATACAGTGTTTCTCAACCTTTTTTTTTTTTTTTTGTCAAAATCGGGTCAGTGCCTATTCATTTTCTTTTTTCTTCCACTTTTTCAAATAAAGATGGAATTTTATGTTAGGTTTTTTAACACAAAAATAATTTTATAATATTACCATTAGTTGAAACCAATCATATCGATAATCAATTATCACCAGTAAAATTGAATTGGTCACCAGTTCGATTATAAAACATACGATCATCACATTCGTAACATCAACTAGCCCTTAACAAAATCAACTTCCACAATGCTACCAATCATCCTTAATATTTGCAAAAATCCCCACTCGTAACCAAGGGGTAGAAGAATCGAGAGTGTTCCTAATACAAGGCACTACCATTTCGTGTTCCTGCTGCTAGATTTTTATATCTTGACAAAATACATATTTTTCGAGCACTTACCCTAAACTACTACCATTTCATATATAACAGCCCCAGTCAATACTATGGGTACAAGGGGCTACCCAGTCATGTGTTACACAAAAGGATTTCTGAACCTTAGTTTTCATCGAATAAAACTTTTTAACTCAATTTGCCCGAATTTCTACTCTGATTCAACAGCGACCCATTTTCTTCTGCATTTGAAGTTTTCGCCGATGAACATTGCCCAAGGTAAAATCCGTTGGCCTTGATTGGTGCAGCAAAGGTACTAACAACCTTTTTGGGTTCGGTTATTCTTACAGCTATCTCTTCCGGAACAACCTGCTGCTGCTGAGGTGGCACTTGTGCCAATTCCATTTGCTTCAAAGATGGCACGTCATCCTTACAATACCGCCTCCACATTTTCCTGTATGCTGACTCGAGGCCTCGGATGAATTTAGATCCGTCACAAAGGGGTGACTTTGACATGAGATTACGTAGTCTCATTCTCAAGTTCGACAAGGCAGTTACATCAGAGGCTAACTTCACAGCCAAATCGACATATTCATCTTCGTTCGTGGCGACCAGATTGTTCAGTCCTGTTGTGCAAAATGTATTGTTCATGAGAAAGTCGTAACTGTTTTTTAATAAAAATGAACAGTTGCAAGGATTTAATAAGTCTGCATGGGAAAAAGAAAAGAATACGTACCAACTGTTTTTAGAAGACTCACGCCAACATTATGCGCATGCACTGAACCTCCCATAGTGACACACGGGACTCCCATGTATAGAGACTCGCACGTAGTAGTCGTGCCCGCGTACGGAAAAGTGTCCAAGCTATGAATAGAAAAATCTTTCATTAGAATCAAGAAGCATATATATTACATGTTTAGTAATATGTTCTTAGGTAAGTCTATAAAGACTTTTTGGTGAATGTTATGCAACAACACCGTCACCCAAAATAAAGAAGGGTAAATTACAACCACCCCTGAAGTGTGGTCAAATTACAAAAAAACCCCTGAGGTATGGTCAAATTACAAAAAAAACCCTCCTGTTTGGATAATTACAACCACCCCTCAACTATAAATCTTCTTACACGTCCACCCTTTGGGTTTCAAATTTAGTGGAATCTTCTAGATTATATGAAATATTCACAATTTTGTACCCATTTTATCCCATTCGAGCTCTACATTTTACATTTTGAAGCAAGATGATCATAAGATGTATTTTTTAGCTTGTATATATCACATTGTGGTGCGTCATAAACTGTATTTTTGCACAAAACGAGTACAAACTGGAGAACATTCCATGGAATTGATGATTATGTTGAATTTGACACCACAAGGGTGGAGGTGTAAGAAGATTCACAATTGAGGGGTAGATGTAATTATCCAAACATGATGGTTTTTTTTCGTAATTTGACCACATACCTCAGGGGGTGGTTGTAATTTACCCAATAAAGAATAATTACGATTTCTACAAAGATTTACCTACTATCAACCGACAGGGGATAAACCTATAAAAGAAAGAACAGTCACCTGATGTCCATTAACGAATATGCTTGCATATGATCATGGTTGAGAAGAATCAGCGGCAGAAGATCAACACGCAGCGACTCCAATCCCAACTTCTCTAGTGTAGTAAGAAATTGCTGTCTCACGCTATCACAGCAAAAAGGTTTACACTTCACAATTAGCCGGGAATTTGGAACAGCAGACAGAATCCTCGCCCAAACTTGCAGCACTTTCGGTGTTATCTGATGTATTTTAAATATTAAACACGTGAGAATAACATAACCTCAATAATGCCCAGTGTAAGATGCTTATGTGACTGTTGCCGTTACCTTTGCAAGGTTATTGAAGCTACCAAAAGTGACGAATCCATTAGATAGAGCGGGAGTCGGAGCCACTGGTCCTGCTTCGGGAGAAGGAGTGTAGCACAGAAACGAGTTAGGTAACCGGACCAACTCTTCAACATGCCTGCCATTAACAGAAATATTGAATACAAGTTTTACTCGAGCTAACTATTGGATTGAAACTTCATTGTGACAACAGAAGACAAGTTTGAAAAAAAAACAGAATCGAGACTCACTTTTGCATTGTATCAACTGGGTCAGCCAGTGCATCAGATATCCTATAATCGATGGTAGGCAAACCAGTTGTATTAGGGTAGCCGATCCACGTCACCTACAAAGCCAAGACAGTCGATACATATAAGATGGCACTAGCATAAGTAAAATGACTCTCTCGTCACAGTTCAAAAAAGCTCTGCACAATTAATCTGAAGAGATTATTAGACTATGCAGTAAACGTGAAATAATTATTAGACTCGAAAATACCTGAACAGGTGCAGGGCGGCAAGCCATCATTCCCAACTTGTTGTTTGCAGTATGACCAGTAAGCTCCACCAATATATCAATTTTATCTTCCCTAACCATACTCGCAACTTTCTTCTCATCAATTCCGTAAATATCCCTCCATGCTCCGCCATGCTTCAGGACCCTGTCTCTAAATCTGCTCGTTTTTGCATCCGCCTGCCACATCAGAAAAGGGAGGTTATTAAGATAAAAATGTGGCTGGAGGTTCTCGACTTGCTTCTAGAGACAAATCATTTAACCAAGAATAACTGATTCCTGGCAAAATAGAGAGGCTGAGGGATGGGTTACAACGTAATTTTACCTTCACGACTGCTGAATAAACAACGACCTTATAGTTTGCATAGTCATGATAGATGAGTGGTGCTTCGATGAAATATGACACTGAATGAGTAAAATAATCTGGAGAGACGTATCCAATAACAAGTGGCCTTTCTGGATCCTTAATGTTCTCCCAGGAAGTATACTGCGGAAATAACCTCATAAAACGCCTACCCCAGTCCCTGCAATTATACATTTTCAAAATAGCAGACTGAGTTTTCAGTAAATTCACTTTAAGTAGAAAACATTTGTCACAATTCATAACATATATCGGTACATAAATAGATAACTTGTGCACACAGACAAAAAATAAAGACCCAAAGATCCAGATATAAAAAGTTCTTGACGAACCATCTTATTCTTATAGCCATAGTGTGTGGTTAGAGTTACTTCATGCAGTTTTCACATCACATAAATTATGTCTACTTGCTAAACTAAATTCATCAAAACATCAGAACTCACAAGTAATTGCTCTCTACATACTTGCACCACTTTCCAATATCAAAATCCGCAAGTTTAAGAAAAAGAAGAAAAAAAGTATTTTGTTTTCTTCCTATTCAGAAAATTACCAAGACAAGCATATCTATAAGGATAAACACAAAGTGTAATTTAAAATATACTCATAACATGCTTGCCAACACAAAGTGAGATACTAATTATCCAGAAGATACACATGCATACATATGTTGATGCAAGTAACTAAACAATATTAATGCATTTAATATATTTATATAATGAAACAGTTCAATAAGCTTATTTAAAGAAGGCAATTTACACAAATAAGGTTAAAAACTTGACCTGTGAACCTCATATAATTTGTCATCACTGCCGTCATTTATGTAGTTCATTGCAAGCAACCGATTCTGCAACAAGTGCTTGAGTTAGATAAGAAACACGTTTCATAGTTCCTAAGCCTAATCAATCACAAAAATGTTAAGAATGGAGCTTCAAATATTTGTAATCATCCAAGAAATTAGTACTCAGAAGATGGTCCCAACAAAAGGAAAGGACGTACCCCACGATAAAATGGGAAAGATCTAAGACGGTACAACCACGATAAGAATTTTGAAAGAACAGACAAACATATATTGAGAACCCATACTCAAGCATTAATCTTTAAAACTGAAACAGCAGAACTGCAGAAACTCATGTCCACCAAACCAGGATAAAGCAAATCTTCTTTCTTTACATAGTAACTAGCTTTTATTTTTTCTACAGAACTTTTAAGAAAAATAAACATCTAACAGCTAGAAAATTCATGTTCTGTATAACTTGAACCTTAAATGACCTGAGCTCAAATTTTACATGCTGAAGGAAGCAATACCTGTCCTGCATTGCGAGAATCCGGATCAATTTTGAGGCACTGCTCATATGCTTCAACTGCTAGAGATATGCTCCCAGCATCTCTGTACAGAACTCCTACAGACATCAGAAAGAGGTACTAATTTATCACTTAATTCATTGACAATGATATGTTTGCTATAAAAAATATTTCCAACAGATAAGTAGAAAGTTTTCATACTTAAAAGTCCACTGAAGACTAAAACAGATGTATCTAAATGTGAAAGGTGTCGCCTACTCGCCTTCCACACCCTCCCTCCTCCCCCACTCACCCCCACCCCCGAATACATATGCACCCCAGCCTACAGAACAAGGTTAACTATATCTATCTGAATTTTATTTTTTTGTCGTTCATGGATTCTCAATTATAAAGTATTAAGTATTGGTATCATTCATTCGCCAAAATAAGCTGCAGAAACACAGATAAGAAACTGATCAATGAAATCAAGGCATTTATTTTTATTTGAGAGTAGGGGGATGGAAGGCAAAGAGAGGGACCTAAATTATTATATGCTTCCGCATAGGTCGGATTTGCAACAATAGCTTTCTCAATCATGCTTGCAGCAGCATCCATTTTACCCTGTGCAAAGAAGAATAATATTTTAGTGTGTCATCCGAGCACCAATAAATTCTACAGTGAACAGGATAGATTATAGATACAAAACCTGGACGGTATAAACAACTCCAAGATTGTTCAATGACTGGGAAAAGTTGGGTTTGATTGACAAAGCCAACTGCAAATGTATAAGTATAGTATAAGCAAAACGATGGAAAAGCATATTATGTGTTTCATCAATAATTTTCCAGTTTAAATCTTGCCTGGTAACACTCTACTGCTTTGTCAAGGTTATCTCGATCCTTATATATCACCCCTAAATTGTTACATGCCTCTGCACAATGGGGATTGAAGTGGAAAGCAAGTTCATAAAATACAATTGCCTGCAGAAGTAGGATGCCACTTAGAAAGATGATTATAAGTTACGAAAAGTGACAGATGAAACAAGAAGCATCGACCAAGTAGGATACTGCTTAACAGATGGTTAAAATGTGCACAATATAAGAGACAAGAAACAATGACCGATATGAAATTCTCCTACTGATGAGCAGTATCCAATAAAAACACCAACTTTGACCATTATTTTTTCATTTTCAATTACCATGTCAAACATCAGCATTTCTCCATAAGCAACGCCAAGATTGTACATGGCATCAGCATAGTGCCAATTATAATAGAGAGCTTTCTTATAATATGCAACACCCTGGTTGATGTCACCCTCCAATTTGACCTGGATCAAGAGAAATGACAATATGGCCCTTTCAGAACTTTGTACAATATCAGGAATAAATTCATAATGAGTTAGAATGTAGAATATATACAACCCTCACACTTTTCCTCCAAAGCTCTAGAGGACGTAATTTAACTAAGAAGAGACAGAAGCCACACCTTTGTGCCTAAATCAGTTAAAGCAATAGCCATGTTATTTTTTGCAATCTCGAAGTTTGGAGAAACAGTTAGACACCTGCACATAAGAGTACGAGAACCATACATGGGATCAGATGGATGGAAATCTACCAAACCAGTAACCGAAAGCACATATTTTACATGATTAACTGAGCACCTTTCATAACAGGCGATTGCTGACTCCAAATCACCACGATTTTTGTAGATAACACCCATATTGCAATATGCTTCAGCATACATGGGCCTCTCTATTGCGGCTTTTTCGTAGCAGTTAAGGGCCGTCTCATATTGCATCATTTCCGAATAGACAACGCCAAGGTTATAATAAGCAGGCTGCTTGTAATAAAGGGGCAAAAAACTCAAATGATTGACAATAAACTCAAAGTAGTACGCAAGGAATTATGATCATGGAAGCTAGGAAGGAATTACAGCATAGTGTGGGTCAATTTTGATAGCTTCATAATACTTCTGAATTCCCTCCTGAGTATTACCAGCAAGCTTTAAGCTGGTTCCAAGATCTGTTAAAACAATTGCCAAGCACTCTGCTGCTAGCTTGTACAAAGGGTCAGCCTTTAGAGCTTTCTGATACATCTGCACCAAAGCAAATTCAATAAATATGAAAGGTGGAAAGCCTCACAAGGAAAAGGAAACATGCCTAATTTCAGCACGCAATGTAGCTTTAAATGTAACAAAGTGGCATGAAGCTTGCTAAAGCAATAGTCTAATGACCAGATAACTAAGCAACTATCAAACTGGTTTACAGCAGCTTCCCTGTTCGTAGAGCCAGAACAGGAAAACTCAAACCATATGGAAAAATCATAATGCACTTTCGCATATTCCTGTTTTTGGCTCCATTGTTGTGTTTTCATAGAAAAAATATGGTGAATAGGAATAAGATCATATAGAAATATTAAGATTTACTATTCCACTCGCAAGTATAGAAAGCAAATTCATATTTACAGTTCCCCAAGTGTTCATACAAGAATAAGGAGAAAACAAGAGTACGCGTTTTATAGTCATGCAGTTCTTACAATCAATTAGTTTCATCTTTATCGTAGTGGAAGAGTATGAAAAATGTTGTTGACTATGTTTACGTGCACAAGTCTGGAAAAAAAAGCACGAGGAGAGTGGTTGAGCTAATAGAAGTAGAAATCAGGCCCAAAGGTGGATGGCCATGAATCAAAAAACGTGATTTAGGAGCAGTTCAGAAGACTGGGGAAACGGAAAACAATAGACCATTTTAGGGTCCCAAATTCTTAAAGGGCTCACAATAAATTTGAAGGTTATATCGGCACCTTTCAACATGTCAACAGACAATGAAGGTTCTTGAAGAAAACAGATGTCATTTGAGAAGTACAAAAAGTATGTTTTCTTAGACTCGGAATTCAGATTTAAAAAAAAAAAAAAAAAGGAAAGGGACTTCAAACAACATCTGTAAAGAGTGTGTGAAAGAATACCTCTGCTGCCTCCACCAATCGACCCTCATCTTTATATAAGATACCGCAATGTGTGAGAGCACATGCATTTTGTGGATCCAGCCTCACGGCTTCAGCAAAACTCTCATACGCAAGCCTCCCCAAGTTCTGCATCTGTAAGCAAATCCCTTTACCAATATAAGCTTCAACGTTTTCGCCATCCTTCTCCAACACCCTCTCATAGACCGCAAATGCATCCACAAACTTATTCCTAGAGCGAAGAATGTTGGCATATGATAAAGCATCTTTCCCTTCAAAACTCTTCTTCATAGCACTAGCGCCCAAGGGACTTCTACTGGCAGAAGAAGGCTGAGCTTCTTTTAGAAAAACATGGCCGTCGACTAAGACTTTTTCATTGTCAACCTCTTTTTTTGTCAACTCCATCTGACTTGACAAACAGACTCAGAATCTTGAAAAAAAAAAGATAATTAACAGTAAGAAATACACTTAACCCACAAACCAAGTGACCTTAATTCAAGCAAAAGAATTGATTCTTTGAACATTAAAGAAGAAACAGTAGGAACTCCTAAGTTTATATAAGGAAACAAAGTAACAAAAGTAAAATGCATTCCGATCGTGTTCTCCTTACCCAATTGATCAATGAACCAACCTAGAATTCCCTTTCCCTTCCAATTATGCAGCCCAGTTGCTGCATATAAAGAAGATGAGGGTACTGACAAAAAAAAACCAAAGAATTATGCTTAATTCCTAAAGGACATCATCTAGTCATCCTCTCATTGTAAAAGTTGAAATTCCATGGAAATCGTTCACACAACCAAATGTGGTGCTCTCAATTTGATTCGGTAACTGATAAAATGAATTCACTACTAAAGGATTTCATGTGTGTCAACTGTCAAACAGTGGAGTCTTGGACAACAAACTGTTAGATATGGCTGATAATATTAGTTGCATCAAATCATAAGGCCTCTCGTTACATGGTTTGTACCATAAACCAAGTACAAGTGAGTATAATTACTGACCATCAGCGTAAAGACAAAATAAAGTCAAGATGAACATCGAATTCTTTATTTTCGCGACACATTATTCTATAATAACATGAATTGATCAGGTAGAGTAGGAGTTGGAGAACATATAATACACGAGATGAAGCAACTAAAAAATTTCTTTTTTGTTCCGATTCGTGCGGCAACTAAGGAACCCTAGGACTAAGGCTAAAAATGTCCAATTTCAATTTCATTTTTTCCTCTTTCTTTATTTTTCATTTGAAAACCGCTCACCACTTCGTTGTGCTTCTTGCCATCCGATATCTGCACCATTCTCTATAAGACTATGTAGATGGCTCTTTCCCTTCCTTCCTATTTTCATCCATCACCTCTCTTCACTATATATAAGCTGATTGGCGTACATTAATTTAGGAGCACAAAGAACCCAAAACTAAATAAGTACGTTTCGCGCTCTACACTCACCGAATAAGAATATGGCAGAACGAAATAATAGAAAAGAGCTCAAGTTTAAAGATCTAATTTTCTTGAAGAGGGTCATGCAGCCGCTATGCTTGAGTACGTTCAAGCATATCACCACCCTAGGTCCATAGATTTGGCACAGCTCATTTTAAGGGAATACCGAGTCAAACTTTGGTTTTAAAGATTTTCGTCAATGTTTTATCATACCACTATATCCATACAAGATAACATGATCTTTTAGCAGTACTTGTAAGAAGGAATATTCTTTCCCCCAATCACACAATGCGAGAAACGAACTCTCCATGGTCCACATTGTTCATTGTCTACATGTGCTGCTTACTCCAAAGCTGATGCTAAGTAATGAGGACTATCTTGAAAAACATCCTAGGTACCGATACTATACGCTATATGCAATTATCATAGAACCCCAAAGACAAAGGTAGATACTTTTAAAAAAAAAAAAATCTCCTAATCAGTAATTTCATCAAATACTTGATCAACACAATTTATCGCCTCTAAGCCGAACAGTACCGTACGTTTAACTAGATTACGAACAGCCATTAAATTGAACACAGACTCCAATTTCACATGATACCCAACCCTTTCCTTTCTGAAGTAATCAAGATTCACGCAACTAAAAAAACGGACGAAATAAATAACACAAAACCAAAATTAACCGACAAATAGAGAGAGAAGTGAAACTGTGCTTTGAAACAATTTACTAAGAGCTTACAATCAATTGATTCCGAAGCTTTTCTCACAACCAAGATTCCGAGCTTCCCACTACAATCTTCGAAACCAACACATGGGGGCGGCGCGTCTATTTCTTGTGCTTGGCTGAGGAATTGCGCGGCTGCGCGTGTGGGGGGGGCGGGGGCTCGGGGTGGTGACAGTGAGGCTTTGATGTCTCCCAACTATCGGAGCCCCTGGTGTTCGTCGGTTTGCAAACAATGAAGAATATACTATCAAAAGGTTTTCAAATTTTGCCCATTCTTTTCGATGCAATTGCCAAATTGCCACTGGTTTTCACGAAAGGGAAGAAAAAAATTAAATATATACCCTCTTTTCTACACGTTTTATTTTCTCAAATTTTTCAATATTGAAACTAGGGGTGGTAAACGAGCCGAGCCGGCTCGCGAACTTGACGGGCCAGCTCGACAAAAGCTCGAATTCGAGCTTGGGTTTTTCGAGCTCGAGCTCGAGCCCAAATCTAGTTGTTCGACTCGCAAGCTGCCTTTTTTTTTTTTTCAAAATTATATATATATATATATATATATATATATGGATTATTTTGTAGACTCCCATCATTTCCAAATTATATAGAACTAACTACCAAGTGGATTGCATCCTAGGAGAAACCCCCCTCATTTCGAAAATATTTTGATATACCCCCCTCGGCCACCCTGAAGTCCCTATAATACCCTTTCAAAATCAGTTTTAAACCCTAGTCACTACAATCGTCTCTCTCTTCTTCTCCCAGATTCAAAATCCCGCCTCCACAAACCTACCACCGGCGAAATTGCTTCTCGGAGCCATAACTCTCTCTCCGGTGGTCGGAATTCAATGGTTTAACTACCGTTGTATTCCTTTCGCCGAGCTCTTTCTTTTGATGGTGATTTCATTCAGTATCGAGCGCTGATCTGTTTCTGCAAATTTTTTCATTCGAGGACGGTGGTCTTGCCGGAGCTTTATTTTGTGTTCCACCCGTCGAAATTTGACGGGCCACCCACCGTATATTTTGATGGTAGTTTCGTTTATTTTTATGTTTTCAGATTTATTTCTATATTTTTTGCATTCGTGGGCGCGATGAACCGTGGGTGGTTATTAGCGGCGTCTAGGGTTTTGGTAGGAGGCGAGGGGGGTGAGGAGTCACTGTCTGTTTGATTTAAAATCTGCAGCATTTCCCAGCAATAACATCTCTCTCTATCTCTCGATCTCTTAGTGTTTGTTGGTTTTTGAGTGTTTTGATATTTTTCTTCAAATTTTGTTGATTTGCTCTAAAGTAATTTCGTTTTGTTTTGATTTTGCAATTGCAGCTTAATGAAGACCATTGATCCTTTCCTTGAAGGTGTCAATTTTTTTTTTTGAAGTTACATCTGATTTGTTCAACAGACTGTATACATTATTGTACATTACTATAGTAACATGTAGTTACATATGCGTATATTTGTGTATTTTCGATTTGTATTTTATTGGTTCTGATGTGATTTATAATAAAAAAACTGAAATTTTTAAATTTTTGTTCGAGGTTTTATGAATTTATTTTGTATAAGCCGTGTGTGTATACAGTTGATCGACTAAAAATATGGAGAAAAAAACGAACATAACTATGAATTACTATAGGTACTATAGTTAAATTTAGTTATTTTCAGTACTGTAAACATATTGTTTTGAAAATTAAAAAAGAAGAATTAAAAAAAAAATTAAAACAAAATTAATTTTTTTTAATTAATTTTTTTTTAACTAAAAGAATTAGAAAAAATAAAAATATATATTTAACAAGGGAATTGCTTTTTGCGGTTTGAAAATTGCTATTTGTGGTTTCTAACAAAACCCCCAAAAAAACACATTATTTCACTAAAACCCCAAAACTTTCCAAAAAAATCCAAAAACATCCCTCAAAACGCGTAAACGCCCAACTTGGGCGCCCATTCATGCAGTGCACGCCCAAGTTGGGCGTGCAATCTGCATTTGGGCGCCCGAGTTGGGCGTCCAGTGCAAAAAAAAAAAATTTTTTATTTAAATGTTCGAACGCCTTGGGCGTTCGAACATTTTTTTGCGAAAAAAAAAAGCCCTACAAATTGATTTGTAGGGCTTTTTAACATGAAATTGGTTCCGTAATCGACCTACCCAATGCATGTTACACATAAAAGAGTCGAAATTACATCAAAAAATCGAAGCCCCAACCCTTCTTCAAGCTTAATTTCAAATTTTTGATTTTTTTTTTCTTTTTGCTATTTGCAGTTTTGGGGGGTTTTGTTATAAACCGCGAATAGCATTTTCGTTTAACAAACAGGTTTATAAAAAATATATTAATAATAATAATAATAATAATACAGTTAATTGCCATC
>NW_012193275.1:323145-386011 GCF_000504015.1 Erythranthe guttata | reverse complement strand
GATAAACACCCCTGGTGTAAATTTGACACTATAAAAGTGGACGAGTAAGACAATACATAATTGAGGGTAGTTGTAATTATGCAAACAAGGAGGTTTTTTCGTAATTTGACCTTACCTCAAGGGGTGGCCGAAATTTGCCCTATACTTATATTACCCATAATTGACCCATAAAATGCTTGCCACGTCCTTTATGCCCAACAACCGTAGTCTCGTCGATTTTTCTCTCCACCACTTATTATCTTTCTTCAACTGAAAATCAGGCGGCGGCCAAGGAGAGGAGAAGGCGGCGCCATGTCTCGACAACGACGAGGGAATACCCCACGACCCCACTGCCGCCGCCACTCCTTCATTACACCTCTGCCCGACTTTCACTCCTCCATTCCACCTTTGCACCACTGTAGTCATTTCATATCTTCCACGTACGCAATTTTATGGTTTCGTTTCGTTGAAGATTGGATTTGCAGGTTGTGGCAACTTATGTTTCGTTTTTTATTCGTTCTAGGATTTCTCTATTGTTGAGTTGAAGGGAAGATGAGAGGAGGGCTATTCTAATTAATTTTGTGGCTATGATTCTTCTTCTTCTAATGGTTTTATTTTGCTAATTGATTGCAATTTTTTGAATTTTTTATTTGAGCACTTTTTTGATGTTTAGTTTTTTTATGCTTTTGATGTTAGGTATTTTTTAAAATAATATAGTTGTTTTTGCTATTCTGTTATTTCTCATAGTTGTTTTAATTATTCTTGTTTTAATTATTTTGCTATTTTGATTAGTTGTTTCCGATTTTTATTTTGTTTTTACATTTTTGGTTCATTTTCGATTTTTTTTAGTTGATTTTGATTTTTATAATTTTTTTCAATAATATGACCGACTTGCTGGAAAAAAACATTTGCTAAAAAAATTTAAAAAACATATTTTAATTAAAAATTATTGTAAAATTATTGTTTGAAAAAAATATAATTAGTTTTTTTTAGAACAGTTTTCGTGCATAGGCCATATAGGAGGATCTAACCGTAAGACTGTGTTGAATTTTAGATATTGTGTTCGTGATAAATCAATCCACGTTGTGAATGGTGGAGATCGAAATCGAAATTCTCTAACTACTAATCAGATGCTAAAATAACCGTTGTTGTTTTCTGTTACTGAAAATTTCGGGCAATTTAATTAGATACGTTTTTCGTGCAATTGAACGGTTGGATGTGATCGAGATTTGAACAGAATATTTAAAGCATACTGTCATGGGCCGCACATTTCTGCATAGAGTCAAGGGCTAGAGTTGATCCATCAAGCAAGATCAACAGAAAGTGGTCGAAGAGTAGAGAGCTTTAGAAGATCTTCTAAAATCCTCTCAGTAATGTAAAGATGATAAGAGTTGCTCATAGTTATTAGATCAAGATGATCGCAACTATCCGTTGAGGAGTTGAAATTGTATAAATAATGATAATCTCAGTCATTTGTAATCATCCTAAGAATCCGCATTTAAAGAAGGATAAATTACAACCACCCAGAGGTAATGCATAATTACGAAGACAAAATTACATTTAACCCCCAACACTTAACAAATGCAAGAAAATCCTAACATAAATTGTGGTTTGTCCAAATTACCCTTCATGTTAAATTATTAAAAAAAAATGACAACTTGAAAAGTTCTTCCTTCCCATTTGTACACTTAACAAATGCAAGAAAATCCTAACATAAATTGTGGTTTGTCCAAATTACCCTTCATGTTAAATTATTAAAAAAAAATGACAACTTGAAAAGTTCTTCCTTCCCATTTGTTTACAGTGGTGATGATTTAGGGTTTGGGCGGAGCCACTTCCCGTTTGTTTACAGTGGTGATGATTTAAGTTTTGGGCGGATCCACTTCCTGTTTGTTTACAGTGCTGATGATTTAGGGTTTGAGTGGAGCCGTATATGTGAGACTATAGGGTAATTACGCAAAAAGAGGCCATTTTTCGTATTCTATATTTCTCTTTCGTATTCTATATTTCTGTTTATAACCTTTAAAAAATAAAGAATTCCTTTAATTGGGGTGCTAGTTACTTGGGGTGCTACGAAGGTACAGAACAAATGAAAATAAACTTAAAATATTTAAAATCTCATTTGAAATTCTATATAAAATAGAATGAAATCCATTTTTTTCTCCATCCTTCAAATTGGAAACCCTCAACCAAATACAAAACTTTAGTTCCGAAAAAATTCTTGAACAAAAAATTGATGAAATTTTCAAAAGATAGCTAATATTGAATCACAGCAAAAATGCGATACCAGAAGATGAGAGGTAGAATGGCAAGCAATATTACAATCAATCACCGGTGCAAGTAATTTTAGCTTTCACCCTAAATCCAAATAAAAAAAATATTTTTTTTTTTTTAAAAATTAAAAAAACGAAAGGAGGATTCATACAGTTAACCTTCTCATGGTTTATCAAGCGTTCGATTCTTAAACTTGATTTTGATTTTATGAGACGACGGTGCACTAGCCGTTGTGGCACCTACACTGCCATCAGTTCTGGGAACAACCGCATTCACCTCACCTTGTTTGGGTTGTATATTTGAGACATTACTTTCAGAATCATTTATCTTTTGTGAAGATTCCTTTGCAGAAGCAGCAGAAGCAGCTCTTTCCCCACCAACAATATCTTGTCTAGTTTCAGGTTCGAGTACACCTTCCACTGTCTTTTCATGACTTGGCAAATTGATCGAAGGCACAGTTTTCGGTTCATCGGCAAGGATTTTCGCCAACTCTTTCTCCTTTCGCTTCTTTTCCTTCTTTTCCTTCTTTCTCCGTTTCATTTCCGCGCGCTCCGGATCATCACTGTGGCCGTTCTTTTTTCGCTTCTTCTCCTTATCTTTCTTCTTTTCCTTGTCTTTATCTTTCTTCTTTTCCTTTTTCTCCTTGTCTTTTCTCTTTTCCTTGTCTTTGCCAGAACCATCCTGCTCTGTGGGCCCCGATGGGCCTTCAATATCAGTTTTCACGTTGTCGATAGGTAAATCAACATCGGGTGGAAGCGGTGGTGAAGAGACTTTGCTTGAATCTGCAGTGCACTGCAATTCCTTCCCCAGTTCTTCACCGTCAATTGTGGGCTTAGCACTGCCTATACTGACGGTTACTCTGGAGCCAACTTCATCTTGGCACGAATTGAAATCCTCAAAGTTGTGATGACCAGTGCTGACAGTCTCGGCGAGATTTCTGTGAGGAGCATCCACGGATACTGAACTCGTTGCTCCATTATCGGCATCTCTAGTGCTCAAGATTCTGGTTTTATCAGGATCCTCAGCCTGAGTAGATGATTTAGGAGGATCTTCGGCTCGATTGTTAGCAGCTGACTGTTTGACCCTTATCTTTAGCTTTGGCTTCTTGAGTTCATGACTACTGTTGGCAACAGTTTCGGGTATTTTGATGGCTTCCTCTTTGACCAAACTATCATGTACAGGAGGGCCAAACACCGTTTCAGTTTCCTGACTAGTGATAAACAAACTGTCTGTTTTTCTGGAAGTTTCTGCATCAACCGAAGCTTCACCTAAAGAGTTGGTACGAATTGGCTCATGAACTTCAACAGGCATTTGCAGTTTTGGCGTCAATAACCGATCATCTTCAGGAAAATATGGCACTGAGTTCCCTAACTCAGGAACGTCATCAGGGGCATGTACAAGCGGTTGAGTAGCTAGAATCAAAGGTGTATTATCAGGTGCAGTTGTTGTTGTCAATACTGCATTACTCAATTCATGATTTTCAAGAAAAGCATCTGCCTCCGTATGGCCTTCTGGAACCAGGAGATTGTGTGGAAGGTCTGGTGCACAAGAAGAAGGCTCCGGAATCTTGGAATGGTTAATAAGAGCGGCAAAAATGTTTTTAAGTTCACTGCATGTCTTCGTGTGTCCCATCCTCAATGTCTCGTCTCTTGGAACCCCGTAAAGTGTTGGAGCCCTAAATATGTGTGATGTAATCAGTAAATATATTTCAAAAGCAAGCAGCGGACTAGTAAAAAAAGAAAATTCACAAGCCAGACGGACTAGTAGTAATTATTGGGACTAATAGTTCCATCACCAGTCCAGATAAAAGTTTAAAAAAAAAAATTCAAAGCAGAGTTGGGACTTAAATATAGTTGTAGTTCATGATGAGGAATCTAAGAAAACTCCACCCCTTCTACAATGGTTTATAGCTGCTTTATCCTAATGAAATAAAATCCTTGGCAAGTTTGAGGCAAGACTAACCACACCCTATCGGCAGATAATTAAAGAATATATATCCCATCGTGTCGTATCATATAATAAAAATATAGTATAAAGCTAACAGAATAATTAATGTGTGGTAACAAAGGGTTGCAAGTATAAGCACCTTCTGGCAAGAACCTGCAAAATGCAGAAGATGTAGTGACGAAGCGTAACATTGTTAAAAGCCAGTGGGCTCTCAAGCAAGCGTAAAAGGGCAACAAGCGTGTCACTCTTCACATCATTGTCGTAACCGGATGGACCAGTCAGCTGAGATAGCCGCAAAGCACATACTCCTAATTTATTTTGTCCTAAAAATAAGAATGAGCTTATTCAGAATGAATCGCATACTCAGCTACTCGGCTGGATAAACTGGAAAACCAGTATTAAGGCATGTGATTATTAACACCACAAAAACTTATTTCCTCCTGCGCTATATGAGTAAAAAGAATGTAAAAATGCATGCAACAAAGGAGTGACGCAGAAAGAGAAAAGCATATAAAGAAACACCTCGCAGAGAGGTCTCTTCGTTAGTGTATCTGATGAACAGAGTCAACGCTGCATCTGTTCCTTTACACTGAAATTCAAGTTCAAGAAGGGCTCTATTTGCAGCAACTCGAATTTTCCATGTCCTTGATAGCTGATATGGTTTGATAAGCTCAATGACACTATCCTGGACATGTCAGCACACACCATGTCAGAAATGGCAAGTTAAGATCACCTAGAAGATAAGCGGAAAACTTACAAGAGCTATGAATTCTGATAGTTTGAGTGCCATTTGAGTCAGCGATTCGATACAGCTGATTGTCAAAATCCCGTTGTGGCTCGGCATTAACCTATTATTCGCAATTTCATAAAGAAGAGTTTTACATAAATAGATGTGTTTCTGCAATCACATGTCGATAAGTGGTACCTGTCGAATTGAAGAAGACGATCAAGCCGCTTCAGAAGTGATGGCAAGTAGGCAATACTCTGCCACAAGATAAACAAGAATTAGAAACTTAAGGTTCTGTCCCTCTGAATTAAACTAAGTAACAGCAATTATCGGAGTGAACTAGATCATACCTGCTGCCCAAATTCAAGTTCACCGACAGACTGGACCAATGCAGCTACCCAGAAGACATCCGAGTATGTGTTTCCATTGTTATCATTGTACTACAAGCAAGATTAACCCAAAAATTAAGTAAGTGTGTCAAAAAAATCTTTATAATAGATACCAGGAAAAATCAACAAAAAGCACTCCCAGTAGAATGGAAATATTTCCAGCCAAATATGAACTTGGCTGCTTCTGGAATATGATGTCAGGCTATTATACAATTTATGGTAAATTTCACAAATAACTCATGTAACCAATCTTTTACAGCACAAGACCCTGCAGACTCGCAATTTTTTCAAAGAAATCTATTATGAAACATATAGACAATGGAGAAAGTAAACTATTTGTTCAACCAAGATGAGGCCCAATGCAAGAAAGCAAGGCGAAAAGAAGGGTATACACTTGATAGAACTTTGAGAAACCAATTAAGAACCATAAACCAATCATGTAATGCAAAAAATGCATTTCCTTCAAATGTGTGCCAAAAAAGTTAAGTGTGTCTAAAATGAGCATGCACGTAAACACTGTGAAATAAGGAGATAGGCCCACACATAATTAACGGGCACTCACCATCTACTCCCATTTTCAACCATTTGACAGCAGAAAGAACAATTGGTCAACTCTTTTGACAAATGAAAAAATATAAACCTATGCTCTTTCAGAACCATACACTACTTTATAAGACCAAACAGTAGTTTATGTAGCCTGCGGTTCTAACTAGGCCACCCACATCTTTTAGAAACAAATAAAGAAGCAACACAAATGAAAAACATTGCTACACATGATCACTTATTTTCAGTGGACCATGACTAACATTTATAGTAAGGATTGCCAAACCACTGTAACGGCATTGATCATTAAATAAGAAATAAATACCTTCAGAAGTTGCAAAATGAACTCAACAGCTTCTCTAGGGCTTTTCTTGTCTGAAGATTTGATCATGGCTATGGCATGTGGTATTGCCTGCACATGAAAAGAAGAACTCGCTGACAAGACAATTGAAATAATAGAAGTTTACTCTCGTGAGAATAATAACCTGATAAGAAGTCCTCTAAATTATTTATATAACCACAAGAATCCATTTAGTATTGTCACTTTAGACCCTTTTTATCTTTGAAAATAATGGCCTTATGACATGGCCTTACAACACATGCACCTAAAGTGATTAGAACCCTCGACCTCTCATCAAACCACACTGCAGTAAAGGCTTCAATACCACTTAGGCTAAAGCTTCAGTGATGTATTGTCTCTTCAATCTCAATTGTGGGATTATCTCTTCCAGAGAAATACAATGTCAATGGTTTACCTTGCCAAATAAAACCACACTCTGACATAAAACTCTGTGAAGAGGCAAAACAGTTAAATTTGGTTTTCCTTTTGAAATCCTGTTGATATTCCATTAACAGAACAAAAATGTTCTGAAGCATTCCCATTTTGTTCAGACACTTCTCCCAGAATGAATCTACGATTGTTAAAATATTCAAAAAAAAAAAATAATAATAATTCCAAAATTTTCCCTCTTCAAAACATGATTTTACTGCTACAGTTAAAAATGTCTTTACTAAAAAACAAACAAACATCACTTAAAATTTTCAAATTCTTCTAAAATATTTTTTTCCAAACACATCTAGACATGATTTGTTAAACAGTACTTGAAACGTTGAAACAATATACTCGGCCCAAAAGCAAGCAATCATGCTATAAATCTGGAGTTCTACAAGACAATTCTCATTTTATTTGCAGCAGAATAGTAGGGGACGAAGTACTTTGTAGGAAGCAAATAAATTAACAATGATTGGCACAAAAGGTCAAGGAGAAGCAAAATAACAAAATTTAGATTCTATCGCAACTAAAAATATCACATCCTACCTCAATGCATTACCTCAAGTACAAAGTACTCCTGGAAATCATGAAAGTCATTTGGCCTAACAATGAAAAGGAGTTATAATCAATGCGTTGACTTGATGATTCCACGAGTATTTTCGATTTCTGATCTTACTTAAACAATTTACCTGGGAAGCCCGATGTTTGGATCAAATCTCCGACTTTTGTAGAAGTTGATCAGATGGAGTAAGCCAATCCAGTCAGTGTCCTGATTAGATGGAGTAAAGCAACATTAAATTGAAAACCAATATGCAGTAAAACCCAATCAAACACAGTGAAAATATATGAGTGACACTCAGAAAAACGGTTGTTAAATTATCAATAGCACCACTAGTGAACACGACAATAATCACTAATGAAAGAGATGCTGGCTTTATAACCTGCTCAACTGAAATATAGAAAAGAGAAATTGACACTGGATCAGCTTATTGCATCAACCACAGAGTGAAATAAGTAATCTAAAGGAAACATACGCATCTGAGTCCACACACAGACATTACAAGGAGACATGTAAAGGCAGCTTTAAAGTGATTCATCTCAGAACCAAAACCATGTAGGCATTTTCATAGCAAAGAATAACACATTCAAATTTCCGTCGAAAATAAAATGGACGGAAAGGATATTATTTAACAACTATAACTGGAGCACATTTGTATTAGTCTAAAAAAGAATAATTTTTTTATGAAAAGGAAGCATTTAAATTTACCTCAGATGTGGTAGTAGCCAATGCGTATGCAGCCTGTATTCGCACTCTCCAGAAAGCCTGAACAATAGAAGTTGAGAAACAGAGTTGAGTGGACACAGATAAGAGACACAGTAACACCTAAAAAAGAAAGGCAAAGGTTGACAAAAGGACCTTGGAGTCACTGAGAAAATTATTCAGAGCATTAACAACAGAAAATGAAAGTTGAGGCAGTGCCTCTAATACAGATATAGCTTGTGCCTGAGCAACAACATCTTTGTCCTTCTCCAACTGATTTATCTACAAAAAGCAAACAGAACAACATCAAGATTCGTGGTGTTCCAGAAATATCAACAGAATGTAGATGAAATATTCAAATTTTTTTGTTGTGAGTGGTTAGCTATAAATTAATCAGTACCGCAAAGGCATTGCCTGAGAGGTATTGAGGTTGGGAGGGCAGTAATAGGTCAAGGGTTATTCGGTATTGTAGGCCGTTAAAACAAACAAACAAACAAACAAAAAAAAAAAAAAAAGAATCATAATTTAATCAATTCATTTCTTCTATAATCAACTTAATATAGTTCGTAATTTCTTCAGACGTGGTGTTGAAACTAGTCATTCCGAAGAACAGACAAATTCACCATACAAATACTAAAACTAAAGACAGAAAACAGTGATTGTTTCACCTATGCATAGCTAAGCAATATTAGATAAACAATAATTCCATATAGATGGAGAGAATATTTTGAATTTGACGACAAATTTCTTTGATTTAGACTTGTTTAATTTATTTTAACGTCGTGCTTATGGGCTGTATAGAGTGGCTCAATTTTGTTTAAGGGGGATTTCAATAATTAGATAATAGTTAGAATCCACCAACAAAATGCTGGAATCAGGTGAAAGGCGTACGAGGCCAAGATGACTATACTAATAACAATTAGCTACTAAAAGTTGATAAATACGCTATAATAGACCTGGTATCAATTTCTTTATATCTAAATAATAAATGTTTTATAATTTTATTGCAAACCTTCCTCAAAAGTCACAGCCGACCATGAAAAGATAATTATTGTATTTTCCCTTTTCCAGTACAATAGAGTTGTTCTCAAAACACTCACCCACATTTGCACAGGTTGGTTAGAATGTACTTCGGCAAGATACTCCATTTCTGGATCCGCGCGGAGCCACAGTAGGGGGGACTCGGAACTGCAGCATCCATTTTAAGAGAATGTTAGTAATACGGCACCACTAGATAAAGATAAAACTCAAATGAAGGCAGGCATCAAAGCATGCTATACAAATACACATACTTTAATCGCACATCTGTTGTGGTCACAGCATCACCATTGTCATCGGAACCATCGTTCTTTGTGCCCTTCTTGGGTTTCTGGAAGCGCTTCGCAGCAAGTTTGGAGTGACACTGAATTTCCAGCAATTGCCATGGTTCACCAGCCATTGGTAGAATTGGATGATCATACATGCCATCGAGCTCATGAACCCGTATACTCATCATCCCAGGCCACCCAACACCTCCTTCTCGATTTTCAGAATCAAGATTGACGTTATCAACGCCGACCAATGAATCAGGTCTAGACGTACATCCCCGCAGTACAGCTATTTCTAACATATTTTTCCTTTTGTTATAAGAAAATCCCATCCTTAATTGAACCAAGGGAAATTGAAAATGAAATGGGTATCAGTAAGAACACTCAAAATTTCAAAAATTATCTAAATAGCAAGTATCCAGCAAGAATCGTACTTCAGCACCGGACAACCACAAGATTCAACCCAGCGAGGAAAAAATTCTTTAAGAAATGGACGCTCAAGATTTCCAATTTTATTAGCGAAGTGTCGGAACTGCCAAATAATAAGCGTCAGAACGATAATGTGATCAACAGTCTGTAACAAATGGTTCAGGCGTATGAATGTAACATGGTGAAACAAGACACTGAATCAAAAGGAATAAAGAAAGAGATATCCCCATAAATGAGAGAGAGCGAGAGAGTGGGTGGCCAGGCCAAACTATTATCTTTTTTTCTCCTTCCACACCTCTAAAATCATCGTCCATCATCAATTGTTCTGGTTATAGACCACAGAAAGAAACAAAAACAGCATATGCTGAAAAACAAGATAGAGGTGGGATTCCTTGATATGTTGGTGTCAATACAATGTAGTTTTAAATAAGCCTAAAACTCTACTCTCGAGGAGAATTGGGCTACATTCAGTCGTGGTATCGAAATTTCAGTCTTTATAATACCTACTATCCTAGTTTCCCCTGCTGCCCTGCTTGATGGCAAGTATTGTTTATATTCCTGATAGTTTTTTTTAATAAGCAAAACTTGGAAATGTTATATCGAAGTGTATTCCTCCCAAAAGCTTGTGAAAATAAGTACACTATATTTTGCTAATGGCGATTCCCTCAAAAGTAACTTGTAGTATCCTTCACCAGATACTGAGTAATACACGTATAGTTTTATCCTAGATTATGTAATGCTTCTTAACTAGCCTGCAAACGCAGTACAAAAATGTGACCGAAAACTTGCTAGCGATTCTCTGAAACTGTAACAATACCGCACTACCCATTCAATGATGGATGCAATGACCGTAAACAATTCGCAAGATTAGATAAATTCGTCCTAAGAACTGCTTTAAATACAACTAGAAAATTTATCAGGAATTCACATTCGAGAAACTTTGATTAAGACTTGGCTATAAGTTGAAATAATCTGCAATGCAAGAAAATCGCATCGGCAGTAATGAACAAGAAAGAAAGCCATTGAGTTACCTCTTTGGTGCTCAGAGTTCTCAAAGAACGACCATCATTTCGAGCCCTCAAAACAATATTTTGTAGAATCTGTAGATGAAGTCACCTATCATCATTATCCCATATGTATACACGAGTATGCCAGATACTTAATAAATGAATACAAACTTCAGTAGCATCATTTGCATATAATAGAAAGGCAAACCGTAAATCCACATGCAAAGAGAAGGAGAAAAAATATTATTCATATGTATATCACCAGTAGCTTATCCACATATGAATTAATTGACGATTCAGACTATGAGATAGATTTTTTTTCTTCAGTAAAAAAATTACGAAGAAATTTACTAAAGTTTCTGCTTGAGTCGTAACTAGAAATAAGTTTCAAGATCATCTACAGTTTCCAGATATTTTCCATAAATATAAGGCAGCCCCATCCGAATGATGATAGAAGAGAAAGAGAGCAGGCACTTTTGTTGCTTAGCATAATCATTAATGAGTATAGAGAAGCATTAATACACTACTCTGCCTTACAAGTTGAAGCAGTCAACATTTGCTTGTGCACTATTTTGTTAAAGAAAAGTCAGGCTTTCTGGTTCTTACTTTACGGAAGGACTCGGGACCCATCTGTTTTTCCAACATTTGAAGAACAGCAACCTATTACATACCACAAGTAATGAGTCATAAAAAGAAACTATGATATCTAAAAAAACTATTAATCCAGCAAAATGTATCTTACAGATTTCCATGATCTTATTTTTCCATAAAATCCAATATATTGGGTTCCATACAAGTCCTTAGACGCAAGAGTAGAGCTCAAGGCAGTTGCACCACTATCATCTGCTTGGCAAACAGCACAATTAGCCTGCAATTACAATAAAAAGAGGCAAAGTTACATCAAGCAGATCTTAGTTTCAGTCATTTTCTTTCCTGGTAAATTGAAAAATAGACCCAAACTATACACAGCATGCACAAGGAGTGTGTATGAATGTGGTGAATGTTTGACAACCTATATGCAAATATCCACTTTCAAAATTTAGACTTCTACAAATATTCAAATACGTTTAAATTTTCAATTAAT
The DNA here is from genome assembly GCF_000504015.1 of Erythranthe guttata. The sequence continues at coordinate 374,292 of NW_012193275.1, read as the reverse complement.
TTAAGGATGACTAATTCCCAAACAGAGTAGTATATTGCAAGGCACATTTAAACTCATATTCTCTCTAATATTAGAAACATCAGCAATTATAATTTATGGGGTGCTGAAAGAAAACCGGACCTTGTATCTTCTATAGCGTGCTTCATTGTTTCCCAGGAACCTCTTAATAAAAGAATCAGTAAGAAAGCCGGCAAGACCATCCAACAGCCACTCTACAGCAAGTAAGAGAGCAGCTGTATTAGATTAGATCTTTCTACAATTACTGTTCAACATATAAATTAGGATATTACCATCATTTGGAGCTTCAGGAGTGATGTATACTCCAAACCACTGTCTCGCAAGAGCATAAGCAAGTTTAATCCTTGTCTCTATAGTCTGTTCAATAAACCCATCATCAGAAACAAAAATAATTAAAGAAAGCAAGTATATTTTGAAGAAGGGGTTGGGCTGAAAAATTCCATCGAGAGATTAAAACAGTTTAAGTCTATGTGGAGAACAGATTTTAAGAGATTATGACTTGTAAGAACTGATAGCTGAAGCTTGGGATCATAAAAGCTGGGAAGGCGAGATAGACTTGAACAAATACAAACACAAAATTCTTCTCTAACCATGGTCCTCTCCTCAGGAATGTCCCACCCGACGCAAATTATACTTGTCATGGAAGTGTTAGTTTACTGATTTGAAAGCGAGTAGATTGAGTGAATTTCGGTGGCTGAGAAACAAGTAGTTTCCATAATCATCCAGGAACTAGTTATCAAAATCATTTATACCCGTTTTGAAATTATTTTCTGTACTTATTTTCAAGGAAAGCCTAGTTATCAAGGGAGATTTTTCCTCTTAAATGTGGATATCTATCAATCAGCAAAACATTAAAATTTAATGCCATGAAGAAAGAAAAATTAGTTATGTTTAATACTTCTTTAATAATTTCCAAAACCATACTCCTTTTTTTTTTGAACAGACTATATTCCTTGAAATTAGTTTTTCTATGCTATCACAGATTGTTCATTAAACAATTGCTTGACTTTTTTTAAGTGACACAATTAAAGGATTTCACTTCTTATTCCAATAATATTATAGTCTAACGCAAAATTAACAATTACATCATGATAGAATAAATGTGTACAGTGGAAAAACAAAAGTTCAAAAGCTAATCGTGCACAAAAATAGTTTATGCAAATGAAGATTTTCTTTAATGCTCATCAATAAGAAAAAAGTTCTAATACGAGAACCAAAACACAGGGTGAAGTATAAATAACCTACATATCTTAAACTTGAAAGGTTGAATCTTTTATAAACATACCTGATCGATCACTTTCTCATCGAACAGAAGATGAGAACTGAAGATACTTATAGAAGCGCCTGAACTACACGAGGATAGAGTCATCTCGGGAGCAATAAACACTTGCTTGTATGATCCAAATGGAAATGACGCAGAGAGGTAATCCTCATAGTAACTGCTCAAAAATTGTTTATGGGTCAGAAAAAAGTCAAGGGAAATTCCCAACACAAAATAAACTAATACTGCCTTGACAAGGGCCAGTCAAACGCTCGCTAGAAAATTGACTTGCCAAGATCCCCAGTTACATTTGCAAGGGAGAATCAAGGTAGAGAAAGATAAATACTAGGAAATACCTAAAAGCATTATGGAAAAATATAACTGTATTCTGCAGCTTTGACGAGTCAGAAGGTAGAGAAAAATGTGATAGCAGACCACCATGCCGATCAGGAAGAATTTCAAATGGTGCAACTGCCAGAAATATCCACTGAGCAGCAACAGGAACATCTAACTTATAAACATATGTCTTCTGTGGAGGATCATCCTTGGTTAAAACCTGCTAGGGGACGAATTATCAGCACAAAGAAAATATGTCTCTGAAAGGACTTTTTCTAACTAAAAGAACAAGGAAGAATCGGCATAACTTCAGAACACTACCCCGTTTACACATTTGACTTGCCCCTACCAAAAACCTCTGTAATGCTATGTCAACTAAAATGTTATCATCACAAGCACAAATCCACAGGCACAGAAGTTAGAAGCCATGATTACTTGTGCTAGAGGCAAATAATTTTACCCAATTTCCTCAGGGTTCCACCTTCCAAGACACTTGCTCCCTCAATAATCTCCAATTGGCATGCGAAACCAAACCGCTAAACTACATCTAAAGTGTCTTCCCAATTTTTAATAAAAGGACGGCTATAAATGGCAGAAGAACCATTTTCTCTGACAAGAAGTGTCCCTTATTCACAGAGAGGAAGATACTCATTTGATGGTTAGAGGGAAATGGGAATTTTAAGGATTCATAATGGGAAATAAAGATGTCTGGTGTATTAACTGTACTTCAGTTCTCAATAGCAAAACGAACAAAAATCAGTTACAAAAAAACTGGGCAACAACCTAAAATTAATACTAATCGTGTTTTCAGCTATTTGGTTGCCCTAAAATATCTTACATGTAGCATTCCATTCTCAGTACATGTATGTTCCAGAAATTTGTTGCAAAATTAATCATGGCCAGAAAAATTACAACCTTATCTCACCTGATGAAGTAAGGTCCCAGAGCTAACTGCCACAAGGTTACTGGCAACAGTAAATTCCAGGTCGTAGCTAAACAAAACACAGAAAATGACCACATGCATAAGAATACAATGTCATGAAAATGCTTCAAGTTATCAACTTAGCCTTCACATACCAGCAGCTCTGCAAATTGTCATCCAAACAAGGAAACCAGCACCTTGCACGCCGCAACTGGTTATCCGTATGCAAGACAGTGTCGTTAAAATGAAACCCTGTTTCTGCCTTCTCAACCCAATACTCAATACGTATGAGTTTCACATTCTGCAGCCACCTACATGAAAACCAACACACAAGTCAGATATAAACCCCGTCTTCATAAGATTTCTGTCATGGTTCTGGTATATATAAAAGTAAGACTACAAAACCTAGTTAAGCAGTTCAAGTGAATCCAGTTGTCGTGATTACACAGCTATAATTGTTCTAAATTTCAATTATTGTGTGACATGGAAGTTGAGAACTTGAGTTGTCTAGGTTGATCGATATGCTAAAACATTGATCGGGTGCAATATATGGATGCCCCTAACCACCTACTGTGATATCTTCAACATTTCATCACAATTCTAATAAATACATATGTAAGAACTGGATGAATTGAAAAGGTAAAGGATACCCCTTCTCTCTAACATAATTTCATTAGTCATGATTGTTTTGTCGAAATCTTTTCGACAGAGAAAATACCAAAAGCTATCAGGAGCCATACTTCTTTTGTTCAGTCCTCTTAATGAATCCGACCAAGATATAGCCCAACTAGCAGTAACTTGAAGAAAGTCCACCAGTTTTCAACCAAAAAATATAACGAAAGAAACAAACATTGTGATGATAGACTTATTCTCCCTACTTCAGGGGAAAAAAAAGAATGGAACTTGCAAAAACAAATAATTGGGGAGCTTCTTTCCTCTCGGTCTTCAGTTGGTCTATGAAAAATGAAGAAAAGGAAATAGGTGACCAATAATATTATTTTCTAGGATCTTGAGACAACAAATATTCTCTCATTTTTCATGTATTCGGTAATACTTCAAAAATAATTCATCCGTTTTATGGAATCTCTAATACTACGGGGTTAGAAACAACTATATGTTCAGATAAAATTTAACTTTCAAGTAAGATTTGGATATCATTTAATTATATCACCTCATCACAATTATGGGAAAGCCATAGGGATGAGTCGGGAGGGATCTTATTGCAGGAACATGTTAGCATCATGTCAGCGAGGTATACCAAAAATTAGATGCTACCAGTACGACGAGAAAGAAGAAAATAAAAGAAAAACACCAAATAAAGAAAAATCAAATATAGATAAATAATCGTTCAAACCTGGTAGCATCAGCAGGTAATTGTTCCCCATTGTTAGTCTGCGTAAATTCTTCTTGTACGTTGTTGGTTTTAGTCATCTTGCTACACATTATCAGCAAATTCGGAAGTAATTCAATCTCAAGAGATGACAAGTACACAGACCCAGAAGCATCAGCAGCTGAAGTGGTTGATGAGACCACAGACCATCTATCCTTTGGGTCCAGATGCTGATAATGTGGGAAAACTTCAAATTCTGCTGGCTCCCCATCAACTGTAACCTTCTCAATGACCAAATTATCCGCATGCAAACCCACAATTCCATTGTCCGGTACAACTATCTGCAGTTCTGTATACCTGAAGTTGCAGTGCCAAAGCTCATAAGAGAAGTTGCGGAACTGAAGCTTATAAGAGAAGTTTAATTCTGCAGTTTCTTAATTCTAACATTCTACTTCAGGATCAACTAATTCTAGCGAAAATAAGATTTGACAACCCAATGAAATAGCAAATGCAACAAACTTTTCAACTCTGAAACATAACATTCAATTGCTCAGATAAACATACACTAAAAAATGGCCATGAAAGTTAATGTCAAACTGGTATCTGTCTAGTCTATCTATCTAAGATTTTCAGTATTTCTAGAACAAATCTTGTCATATTTATTGATCTGCAATCCAGGTGGAAATATGCAAATCCGATTCAAACTTATATTTCAGTTTTATACGCCATATATACACATAAATACACAAATGGTTTCAAATTAAAAGAGAAGTGGACAAAAATTAAAATGAATAAAGCACCCGAAAATTCGACGGTTGTCCATGTCAATAGAGAGGCAGAGTTTCTGATGCTTGACAACTGCCTCTGAGTTACCATTGTCTCCAGCTCTCTGATCATCATTCTTTGCCTTTTTGGCCTTCGCCATTTGAATATCTGTAGACAAAAATGTAGCATCTATTAATTTTGCTAATCGTTCCAACCCAAGGTTGCAAACGCACTTACTTGAGCCAAATATCACCAATATTCTAAAATCAAAGTACGAACTCCAACCAAAAACTGATCAAGCTCAAGCTCGTTAAATTTTAATATTGACTGTACCAACTCAGCTCAGCTCATACTTCGCCGGAACGCCGCTACATCGGCCGGAACGGGGTTAGTGAACCGGAACGGCTGCCACCGCGACAAAGTTCTGGCATACAGCGGCTGGCGTGTTCTAGAATCTAACAGCGGCGATTAATCCGCCGGAGCGGCAATATATGCCGCTTTCGTGCACCGCGGCGGCGATTTATCAGACGGAACGGACTAAAATGGGCTCGAACGGCTTCCGCCGGTGTTCGTGGTGTGAGTGTGTTGTTGCAGCGGGACTGGATTAGGGCTCGTGACGCCGACTATTGAAGAGAGGGGTCGTGTTTTGTTTTAAAAAATTAAAATTAAAATTGCACAGTTGCACCAAGTCCAACAATTATATTAAGGCTGCGGCTATATGCAATACTCAATCCACTTGTGCAAGACCAAATTAAAGAAAGATTCCAAAAGATTCTATTTTATTAAGATGGAATGCCAAGTATGCCCATAAATTAAATTGACTTTTTTTTTCTCATGTAAGACCAAATACAAATAATGAGAAAAAAAAAAATCGACACCAAGGTGTCGAAAAACTATGTTACAAATCGACACTTAAGCGTCGAATTTCATAGGTAAAAATCGACATTGACATGTCGAATTTGTAGCACAAATTCAAATGTCGAATTTTATACCTAAAAATCGACATCTAAATGTCGAATTTTATACCTCAAATTCGACATCTAAATGTCGATTTTTACCTGTAAAATTCGACCTGTACATGTCGAATTCGTTTGCGCGGGATTTTTTTTGGAAAATCGATATTCTAGCTAAAAAAAACCCATAAATGCATACATTCTTGGGTTCTTTCATCGTAGAATCTTCTATTTTGATGTCTTCTGACTCCATACTTGCCATCTTTGTAAGATTTGTTGAGTTTTGATGATTTTGAATTTCTAGGTTTTGTGGGTTAATGGAGGAGGAATGAGAAAGGTCTTGTGAGTTTTGGAAGATGGAGAAGATGATAGTTGGTCTTGTGGTTTTGTGGTCTTGTGATAAGGTTTTTTGTGTTTTTGAATTTTTGGTCTTGCATATTTGAATTTTTTTATTTTTTTAATAAATAAGGGTATTATAGTATTTATACATTGAAAATTTTAATTTGGTCTTGCACAAGTGGAATTAGTCTTGCATATAGCCGCAGCCTTATATTAATTTATCCAAAAAAAAACAATTTAATATTTGTTATGTTTTGGGCAGGGTCAATTGCAAGAATACAAATCTGATTTTAGGGTCACTTGGGTTTTTTTCAAAAGTTTCAAGTCAGTCCCTAAATTTTATGATTTTCATTAAAATAATGAGATATATTCAGAACTTATACTTTAACCCCTAAATTTGAATTTTCTACACTTTTTCACCCTTTGGCAAATTGAAGAGTTTTAAGGGGATTGTTATAATATTGATATAATGTTATTTTTTAGCCGAACACATGGTTATTCTAACTTGTTTGAATTTATATCGAGCTTTTATTGAGTCGAGCTTCAAAGAGCTATTATTGAGACGTATACGGATCGAGCTCAAGTAGTTTGATTTATTTATTTTTGCACATATTTTATATTTTACTCTAATCGAACTTGAACCGAACTTCACAATTTCTCGAATAAAAATATGTGTTCAAGTTTGGGTTGTTATATTAACAAACCGAGCTCAAATGAGCTTTTAATGCTCCATCTTAAGCGGAGCATCGAGTATTTTGATTTGATTTTCAGCCATAATTAAATTTCCCTGGTTCAAATGTGTACTTACTTGAAGTCATTTGACGGGTCTCTTAAAAATGTTATCGTTACCTTACATATATAATTTCATCTCTTTATACATATGCAAACCAAACTCCTTTTATGTCGTTGATGGAGGTCGATTTAACCACCATCACTATTAGCTCTTCTCGAACACCTTCTCCAATCTCGATTGCCGGAAAATTACTCCGGTCACCTAAAATTCCGGGGCTTGAGCCCCGGGTAGACCCTCCGACGCTCAAGTTAATTGGAGAAATAATTCGAGAGAGAGTAAAATGATAGGAAAACGAAATAGAGAAGAAGACGATGTGAGACATGTGATTTGATCGTATATTTTAATGTGTGTAGTGTGTGTAAAATAAAGCGTACATTTTATGGTGGAGAATATGGAGTATTTATAAGTCATACCTACTCTTGAGGCTTTGACCTAATTTTGAGCTCATTAAACATGATAAAGTTGGGGACTTGCTATTTACAGTTTGAAAATTGATATTTGCGGTTTACAACAAAAAATATTTTATCTCTCTAAAACCCCAAAACTCCAAAAAAAGTCAAAAAAACTCCCCCAAAATGCGTAAAAGCCCAACTTGGGCGCCCATTCATGCAGTGCACGCCCAAGTTGGGCGTGCAAGCTGCATTTGGGCGCCCGAGTTGGGCGTCCAGTGCAAAAAAAATAAAAAATAAAATTAATTGAACGCCCATCTTGGGCGTTCCAACATTTTTTTGCGAAAAAAAAAGCCCTACAAATCGATTTATAGGGATTTTTAACATGAAATTGGTTCCGTAATCGACCTACCCAATGCATATTACACATAAAAGAGTCGAAATTACATCAAAAAATCGAAGCTCAACCCTTCTTCAAGCTTGATTTCGAATTTTTGATTTTTGATTTTTTTTTGCTATTTGCAGTTTGAGGGGTTTTTGGATTTTTTTGGAAAGTTTTGAGGGTTTTTTTATAAACCGCAAATAGCAATTTTCTAATCGTAAATAGCATTTCATTAAAGTTGGGTCATGGCCAACCAATGAAATTCAATCTCAAAGATTTACATGAGCCCAATAGAATGCTAAATTGGCCATCATCGGTCATATATGCCTAAAAAAATTGGCTAAAAAAATTGACATTGAACTTCAACAAATTGTCAATAAACTTGTGAAAAAATTGACAGAGAATTTCTGAATTTGAGTAATTTAACAAAATATGGCTTTAAACTTCTATAAATTGACAATGGACTTCTGAAAACTAATATATTAACAAAAACATGGTAGTGAAAATTAATGGGTGAACCTTTGAAAATCAGTAGTGACTCACAACCCAAGACGTCCTCGTATTGTTTACATGACGCACTTGCACTATGTCCATGAACTTATAGCTAATAAAGCGGGGGTATTTCAATCGAATGAGCCATAAACTTTAACCGAAACATTTTTTAGCTATAGATAATTGCCCTAAAATAATCCATTTAAATTTTTTCTTAGAGCATCCATTTAAACATGGGCAAGTAACACTTAAGCCCACTAAGATTTAACATTTTGCACATGACCCCCGTACTTCAATATAAGTATATCACCCCATGTATTTTTAATAGAAAAAATACATAACTCGTTGTGGAATTGTACTAGACAAATTATCATGCTCATTAGAAAGAGGAAAAAATTGAAAGTACAAGGGGTTATGTGTTAATATTAAAGTACAAGGAGTTCATGTGCTTATATTGAAAGTATAAAGGGGTTATGTCCAAAAAGGTCAAACAAGGGGGGCTTAAGTGCTATTTACCCTTTAAACATTTATCAAAAAGGAATAAGTAGAGCGAGAAGAATTACAACACTCAAAAAATAAGAGTCCCATCGCATAAATATCGAAGTCTCCTCCATAAACGTGCACCTCTCGAAGCGTAACTCACCAGTCGGCGAGTCTGCATCGCTCTCCTCCGTCCGCCGGAATAGTAAAGCAGCACACCGCCGGCGTACTTTAGGTTCGGCCTCGCCACGTCCGCGAAGCAACAATGATAACTACGGTAATCAATCGCCAAACTCGCCTCCACCATCTTTTAAGCCTTTGATTGATATTTTGCGAATCTGTGAACTGGGATTGATTAGCGCTAAATTTTGTTTTGTTTGATTGAAATTGCGTAATTAAGATGAACGTTCAGCAGAGAAGTGGATCAGGAGCTTTGGTACAAAGCCCTCGATCCCCATCGTCGCAATCACCGTATTTAAGGGTATCGGTATCCGATCCAGCTAAAATGGGCACCGGAGTTCAATCTTACATCTCCTACAAAGTTATCACCAAGGTAATATTCATTGGTTCGTGCATGTGTACATTATTCCAGTTGTGTTCATCTGTGATTCTGATTCGACTTTTGGAGTTGGGTTTAGATTACAAGGGTTTTCGTTGCAATTATTCGCCCATTTATGTCTGTAATTAATCTTCTGAGAAATGATGCTTACGTGGACTCGTCGTCTCTTTCCGGAATTTATTGAATTAGAATACCGATTAGCTCGAATCAGCTTCTAATCGTTTTTAAAGCTAGGTTGAAGGAGGGGTTTCTAGAACGTATCAGGTTCAGTAAATATATAGGACCTTGCTAATTTCTAGGTTGAAGGCACATCTCTTTTTCCGAGGCACGTGTGTGTGACGAATAAAGAAAGGGTGTTAAAAAAAAAGTAGAGTTCAGTTTCGACCAAGTTTTGATAATATCTAACATCTTATTCTGTGGTTTTGAGAAAGTACTTTGTAAAAATATGCATGATTTAGCCAGCTCCATACTGCATAACCTATTCAAGTAGAGATTTGTGTGCATCTTTTTGGATGCTATTAATTAATGGTATGATTGCACCCAACTTGAATTGATAACTTGGTTTCCATATTCTATGCTGCACTCCCTTGTCTGCTATACAATTTAAATTTAGAAACCTTAACCCAAAATTTGATGGCATAACAAATTCTGGCACTTGATTTTCAGACAAATTTACCTGAGTATGAGGGCCCTGAGAAAATTGTTATACGACGGTACAGTGATTTTATTTGGTTAAGAGACCGCATATCTGAAAAGTACAAAGGCGTCTTCATCCCTCCTCTTCCAGAGAAGAGCACTGTAGGTAATGATTTGAAGACTTGTTTTTCCTTTCTCATCACCGCCATAGATACATCGTTACTTCCAACTTGAATAATTGTCTTTTTTTAACCAAATTAAAAGATGTTTGATTGACATTAAAGGACATACAGTTTGATCATCTATTTAGTTTGTTTCTGGTCATTTCCTTTTTGTTCATCAACATATGTTCTTTTGAATACGGCTTTAGGATCAAATTGACCATTACTTTCACCCCCACACCCCCACCCCCAAAAAGAAAAAGAAAGAAGAATCTATCAGCTCAAGATGCAAAATGATCAAATCAGCACCCTTCCTTTCTGATGGAATTTCACCAGTTCAACTTAAGTTATTGACAATAATCATCTTTATCTCATCAAACTTGGGTGTAATTATCTATTTATGCCATCTGTTTTGTATTTTAGGAAAGATCATACCCCTATCGGAACTATTCATTTAAGCTTACATCTATAAATTATAAAAAAGATAGACAGGTCTAATAGCTTCATATGTCAGATTTGATGATATATTTAGCAATAGCACAAAGTTGATTGGTGCCTAAAATTGGTTTCTGTCATACAGAGAAGTTCAGATTTAGTGCTGAGTTCATTGAGATGAGACGTCAAGCATTGGATGTATTTGTCAACCGGATAGCTTCACATCATGAGCTTCAGCAAAGTGAGGATTTAAGAATCTTCTTGCAGGCTGATGAACAGGTAATTCCACAAATGCAACTTTCCTTCTTCAACCAACAAATTAAATCAGACACTTGAATTTGTGGTAGCTTCTCTAGGAGGCTGAGAATCATACTATATGAAAGAAAGTCATGTGGAGAGTGTGCAAGCATGTATTACAAAGAATGGGAGTCCAAGGACTTCAGTGTTGAATGTAGAATCCATGCAATTTGTGTCGCACTATTAGGATTTGAGTCTTATTTGTGCCTTCAGATAGTAGGATATTGCAATGCCCAGTGCATTGGAAATGAAAAGTGGGATGGCCTTAGAGTTTCAATATAAAGCTGATTTGATCAATGTTATGCAAAGTGTAGTTAGGGTTTGATTATAGAGATTGCTACTCTAGCCTATTCCAGCCCATTTGTTGTTGTTTTTCTTAGTTAGTTACTGTCATCTTGAAAAGTCTGAATCAGTTAAGAAGGTGATAATGAATATTATAACAAACTGTAAGTAAATTTTCAATTGAAGTATTTATGTGCTTTGTATGGCAAGACAAATATGCTGTTTATGCATCTAAATTTTGAAAATGAAGTACTTCTTTCTTTTTCCATTTTTGTTTCATACTCGTCGTACTTGGTCCGATTGTTTCACTTTTTTGCATGATCTGCAGACAATGGAAAGAGCAAGATCCCAGGAAACTGGTATTTTCAAGAAGAAGCCAACAGATTTAATGCAAATATTCAAGGTATCTCATACATGCAGTAAGAAGTAGTCATTGTCATAGTTGGGGCAACTATTGTATATGATGCTAGTTTGAGTTTTATCAATTTCTACCTCCACCAGCATATAGAGTTTCAACATTTGTTTGTTCTGATTGAAAGAGGACTTTAGCTGCTTTTAACTGCAACTCCATTAATTGTAATTTTGTGTAGATGGCCTGAGCAATCATTTAGATTGATTTATATATTTTTGTAGAAAGGGGCGAATATTTTTTGTGTGACATTGGCCTCCTTTTCTAATGTTGTCAGGATGTACAGTCTAGAGTGAGTGATGTTGTTCTTGGAAAGGAGAAACCAGTTGAAGAATCAAATCCGGAATATGAGAAGCTGAAGAATTACATTTTTCAGCTCGAAGACCACCTAGCCGAAGCCCAGAAACATGCTTACCGTCTTGTAAAGAGACACCGGGGTATATGCGAACTTTGAGTACTTGTTATTTGTGTGGTCTGTAGAAATTATGAATTCTTTCCATCTTGCCTCCATGATTTGCAAGTTATTAGCAGGAACTAATGGTGTTATGACATCTCATAGTTTAATTGTTTTTTCATGTCTGTTCCACCTCACTTTTGTCTCCCTCTCTTTTTTTTCTTTTTTTTTTCTTTTCAAGTCCATATGATAGATAAGCTTTTTATACATTACTACAGAGTTGGGACAGTCTTTATCAGACTTCGGTAAGGCAGTCACTCTACTAGGGAACTGTGAAGGAAATTCTCTTGGAAAGGCATTCTCGGAGCTTGGTGCAAAATCGGAGATGTTGTCGGTTAAGCTGCAGAGAGAGGTATGATTTAATATGTTGCAAGTGATTCTTTCATATAGAAAAACTATTAATTTCTCCTATCCTGCTGTTAGGCTCACCACCTTTTGATGAACTTTGAGGAACCTTTAAAAGATTATGTTCGAGCCGTACAGTCAATTAAGGTGAGTTCATGTCCTCATTTTGCAAGTATGGCATCTATACCAGCATAATTGATTGATGTTGTTATATAACAAGTTGAAATATGCGCTGTATTTTTTAAGTGTTTATAAAAGATTACCAGACTGTTTAGTAGAGTAAGGAAAGTACAAATGATTGCCTTCGGGAAAAATTGACATGTTACTTTCTCTTATTCCCGTGGCAGGCAACAATAGCAGAGAGGGCAAATGCATTCAGGCATCATTGTGAACTGGCTGAAGCAATCAAGTTTAAGGAAATAGATATGTACGTTCCGAAATTCAGATATTTGCTCGCTTTCCATGATGCCCTCTTGATTATATAGAAATATACTAAATGTTACATCCTTTGCATCATATACGAAGAAACAATGCTCGCTTGGACATTCACTGACTTCTTAAATTCGTTTTAACAAACACAGCTAGCATCGGTACTGATATGGTAAAAGGCTGTTGACTTAATTTCTTCCTTATATGCTAGTTTGTTCCTTAATTTTGTATGTTTTTTATTTGGAAAATACGAGTTCACGATTTTGCAAAAATATTTTCAAAATGTTCTGAAGCAATCTTCTACTCCGGCATGGTTGAAAACATATGCACTTGTTCTTCAACATCTTTCCTGAGTTGTTGGACAGCCCCAAAAGCACCTCCTATACGAGGATTTCTTTAGTTAACTGTTGAATTTTCTGGAGTCGAACAATGAAAGGATCTTGTTCTTTCATTCCTTGGTAATAAAGAGACGATGGATTTGATTTGATCCTGGAATTTTATCACAACTGCCCGTGTGTATTTGCAGGAACAAGCTCAGATTAACAAGATCAGAGAAATTGGGTGAGGTGGAGCATGAATATGAGGAGGTTGTAAAAGATTGTAGTGGCAGTTTTCTTTTCTACTTTCTAGAATCTTCATCGCACGACTGACTGATATTTGTTTGTTTTTTTTTTTTCTGATGCAGCTAAGAGCTGACGGGGCAGAGGCAGCTAGAAGATTCGACAAAATAGTGAAGCTAATGAATGAAGAGATTGTTCGATTTCAAGAAGAGAAAACCCTGGATATGGGTCTAGCTTTTCACGAGTTTGCGAAAGGTCAGGCACAGCTGGCAAACGGCATTGCCGATGCATGGCGAAGCCTTCTTCCCAAGCTCGAAAATTGCTCCCCCTCCTCTTAAGGCGCATTTGTTATTGTCTGAAATTTGAGCTTGTATCTTGTACAAACCCCCCGAGCAAAAGAAAAGATAAAAAAATCATTTTCACTTGTAACTTTAGAACCAATTAGTCGGACACACTTTTTTTTATAATATTTTTCGGTTAATATTTTTATTAAGATTTTTTATTAGGTATGGTGTAATTTGATTTTGGTTACTAGGTGTGTAACTTTGACTATCTATCTCTCTTGAGAAGTTTATTTCCCCCCTAATGGCGCACCGACTCATTTTAGATGTTCTGATAGTGAAGATAATCTAGCAGTTTTTGATATTTTCATGGAGGGATGATGCATGTATAAATCAGACCGAGACATTTCAAGTATTTGATTGGATTCGTATTTGTGTTTGGCACTCATCTTACGGTAATAGTTGTTTGTATTTTTTTTAATTAGTGGTGGATATTGGAATGGAATTTTCGATTTTCGCAGATCCCGATCCGATAGATTCCGATTTTGAAACATGTTTTCACTTCCAACTTCCGAAATTCCAATTTTGGAATTTTTCGGAAAAAATCGAATCATAATCGAAAATCAATATGGAAATTTCCGAATTTCCAAATTCCGATTGGAAAATAGTTCTGAAATTTCCAAATGATTACAAATATTATTAATATTTATTATACACTATATGTGTCATACATTTTACATATATGGTCAATTATATTCATTACATATTTAATCTTAAAATCATGCGTCCGTGGGAATTTTACGCCGTGATGAAACGCAACGTGGACGCAACGTGGACGCGTTGAAGCTCATCTAGCTCGACCTTACTATCTCCAGTTCCGACGGCAGGTCCCACTACTGTTCAGTGGACGCGTTGAAGCTCATCCAGCTCGACCTCATCCTCTCCAGTTCCGACGGCAGGTCCCACTACTGTTCAGGTGAGTTTTCGGCGGGCGGGGGAAAGAGTTGAAGTGGGCCACGTTTCACGGGCCGTAATTTTTTTTTAATTATATTCATTAAATATTTAATCCTAAACTCCTTAAAATCAGGTTGATACTAAACCATTATTTCTTTTTCGATTTCATAATGTTGAGGTAATATTTTGTTTTCTTAAACTCATCCATCTTTCTAATACGCATTTTTGAGTGTCTCTGTATTTTTTATTGGTATTTTCGAATTTTTTTAAAAAACAAAATCAAATTTCAAACAATTCCTAGAAATTTCGAATTTCTAAAATGTCCGAATAAATCGGAATCGAAATCGTAATGCGTTTTACACTTCCGGAAAAAATCGAAATTTTTTCAAAGAGGTCATTTCCGATTCAATCCATCCAATTTCCACCACTACTCTCACTGTTTACAAGTATTGTTTGGTTAATTTACAACTGAAATCCTACTCCTATTTATACTTCTCTACCTCCCTGGGAAATTGATTCAATCATATGCTTGAGAGTGACTATGTAGATCACTATGCAAACGTTTTAGGTATCTTATAAAATGTAAGTACAATATAGAGGTTTCTTGAAAGTTCATATAAATCTCTAAAACTCGGTTACAACACCATTGGGTGAGCAAATAAAACTGGAAACAAAAACCTGACTGAAAATTAAAAAGATTGTCCCATATGAACAATTCCAATTAAAAAACTGTAGGTATTGTGGTTTTTTAATAACAAAAAATATTGGTTCATGTTTGGTGCAGACTGAATAAAATCTAATTGAATCCCTGAAATGAATTCTGAACCGCACCGATAGAATTTTTAAACAACGTTATTTTGATGTTTTTATGTCACCACTCTCTAAATCGCGTCTCGAGACCTTTTACTTTCATTCTTTTTCACCAAAAATCCTTTCAGCACCTCCAGCATCAAGTTTGCCCAAATTCCAATTATAAAAGGGTTTCTTCCGACCATCACTTTCGTTTTGGGAGTAAAGAAATGACAGCAAGAGAAATGTGAAAAAAAGGTCACAAGAACGGTTGAAACTCTAATAGTCATAGTATGAGTGCTATGATTTTATCTCACTCATGTGTGTAAACTTCGTAAAGCTATATATGGTCTTAAACAAGCTCTACGTTCTTGATACAATGAGCTTCCTCAGTTTGTTATTGCTTTTGGATTTTGCAATTCACATGCAGACACATCTCTCTTTGTTCTCATCAATGGAAGTCAATGTGTATATCTTCTTGTGTTTGTTGACGATATTATCATTTCAGGTAACAATAATGAAATGGTCGACTGAGTTGTTACCTTTCTTGTTCAACGTTTCTCCATTAAGAAACTTAAGCCTCTTAACTATTTTCTTGGTATGGAAGTAATTTCGCATGCGCATTGAATTATTTTTTCTCAATGCCCACATTTTCTTGATCTTCTTGCTCATACCAACATGATGGAGAGTAAATCACCCACATTCGAACTAGTCCAATGCCTATGCTACATGTTGGCACAACCCTTGCAGATCCAACTTAATATAGTGCCATTGTGGGTAGTTTACAGTACTTATATCTTACTCGACCAGAAACTGCTTTTGCAGTAAATAAATTACTGGAATATATTCATTGTCCAACCACCGATCATTGGACGACAATGAAATTGAAATGTCTCTTGTGTTATCTTTGTGGCACCTTTAATTATGGCAATTTTCTTCATCGTGACTCACCACTATCAATTCATGCCTTATCTGATGTTGATTTGGCATGAAATACAGAGGAACCTTCTTCTAATAGTGCTTATATTGTTTGTGTTGGTATAAATCATATTTCTTGGAGTTCCAAAAAGCAAACGATTGCTCATTCTTTTACTGAAACTGAATAACGGTCTATTGCCACTGCTGCTGAATTGACGTGCGTGTGTGCGCTTCTTATTTTTACTGATCTTCATGTTCAACTACATCAATGATCACACTAAGATAATATTTGAGCTACACTATTATGTTCAAATCCAGTATTCCACTCTCGCATGAAGCACGCCGCCATTAATTTTCACTTCATTCTAGATCAAGTTCAAAATGTAGCTCTCCGTGTCGCTCATGTCTCATCTTCTGATCAATTAGCGGATACTCTCATCAAACCACTATCACGAATTCGAATTTTTACTATCGAGGACATGATTGGACTCTCCGGGATCACAAAACCACTACCACAGATTCGAATTGTTACTATCGAGGACAAGATTGGACTCTCATCCCAGAGCTCCATACTGAGGGGGCATGATAGAGATAATTTTCAAGATATTTCATAATATTTGTTTTAATTGTAAATATCATTTGTGAAATGATTTGATTTCTGTACTTTATCATAGGAAATTTCTTTGATATGCATTAATGTAATAGCATGTCTAATGTGTACATTTATCCACGCGGTGACCGAAAAGTAATGCAATGAAAAATATTTTCTATTATTTACTTCTATATGGCTGGGTCAGGTTTGGCTGGTTTATGAACATCCATAATTAATATTTCAGAAAGACGTTTTTAACAAGGGAAATACTATTTAGATTCGACTCCACACACCACCACTTAAACAAACAAACAATTATGGGAAAGAGAAAAGGATCCAATCCACCTTTTTCCCCCGTCGCTCGCCCACCGTTTGCCCCCGTTGTCGAAAGCAACCATTTGACGAACAAGGGGGGGAATGGAAGGGAAAAAAAGAAGACGAAATTTTTGAATTGTTCTCAGTACCGTCTAATAATTCTCGATACCGATTTTCTCAACAATTCTTCTATGTACCGATTTTCTTCTTGTGTATCTTTCAATAAACAAACACGGGGCACTAATTGTAGTTACTTCATATGCTAAATGCTAATCACTACAATAAGAAATAGGTGGGGCCCACGCGGTGGGTGTGTGAAAACTCTATCTACATTCATATCCTAAATACCAACCCAGCACCACATATAACACACACAAAACATACACTAAAGAAAAAAAAAATATAAAATAAACAGAGCAGTGGTGAAGCAAATTAGAAACACATACAACAATGGCGGCTGCTTCTTCTTCAATGGCGATGAGACAAGCAATTAACATGGTACATGCTTCCCACGTCAGATTTTCACTATCTGGTTTTATTATACCTAAATCACCTTCTGCATTCATCACCACCAACAATAACATTGATAATCAGTTCCTAATCAGTAATAACACTTTTGCCGAGTTATTTTCGAGCAACCGTAATATAATTCCGGTCTGTAAAGCATCACCGGCCGACAGGGTTTCACCGGCAGCCGATGACGACGGCGTTTCGTTAGGAACCATGAAACTTCCCTCCAACACCGATGTCGCTAGATTCGAAACCTTGCTATTTCAGGTAGATTTTTTTTTTTTTTAAATTGCTAATTTTTTCTTGTCTAGTCTAAGTAATTATGTAGAAAATTAGAAATGGTGACATATATTTGTATATGGTCTTATAGAAAAATGCAGTTTTCACACCTCAAGTTTGTACAAATTTCACATTTGATTCTCATATTCACAAAACACACATTTAGTCCCTCGTGTTTGAATAATTTGAACATTTTTCGTCGTCTTACCGTTAGTCCGTCAGTTGATGCAGTGATGGGTACACCTTAATTCTGTTAGTACTAACATAAAATTGACGAAAATGACTAGAAGTGTGTCTAATTTTTTAAACATGCGGAACTAGATGTGTTTCTTGTGAACATAGAGGACCAAATGTGAAATCGGTGCAAATTTAAGGGAAGAAAACTGTATTTTTCCTATTTCAGTGTCTATCTAATTAGCTTGTCCAAATGAAGAATATTGCAACGCACTTATAACTCATTTATTTATTCATGGAAAGAAATTGGGAGTTTTAAGCAAATCCCATTATAAAAGCAAAAATCAAGAACTAACCGAGAGTTAGATGCTACACCTGGTTATTTATATCGTGTGGATTTGAATCGTAGATTTGATTAGATAACTACCCACTAAGCACACATACACATGGGTGTGTGTGATTATGTGCGTAGATTTACGGTTCAAATCCACCCAGTGTAAATAACCAGCTGACAAAACCTACGTTGTTAAGTTTACCTATGCCTTTGGGGGAGAGAGTGCTGAATTTCGACGCTGCGTGGCCATAATCATCTTCAAATGAATTCAGTTTCTTTTTGTCTCGACTTTGATAGAGTTTATATACATTTCCTTCAGACAACAACTTAAAAACGATAATATATAGGTGACTCGTCGTTAATGAACTAATTAGTTACTCGATAGATGTTGTTTCTGCTTTCATATAATCGAAGGCCTCAATTACATGTGGATTGGAATAATAATTTTACTCATTCATAAAATCGCGACGCTACTTTTTTTACAGTGGGGGAACAGCCTATGCCAAGGTTCTAATTTGCCGCTTCCGTTACCACTCAAGGTTAGTTAGTGATCGACGATAGTTGCATTTAACTCGTAATTAATCGAAATCTTTAAATACAAGAATTTAATCTTAACTACTTTTTAAATGGTAGTAGTTGCTTCAATGTAGTGTATAGTTGCTAATAGATCATTTACGAATGTAATCAATGAGCAGGTTGATAAAATCCCGGGTGGAGCAAGACTTGGTTTCATCACAATTGGAGACGGAGAAACCGAAGTAGTAGTGTACATCGATTGCTTAGTATATCCAGGCACAGATAATTCCGCTCCGGTTTTCCGCGCCATAAGAAACGGCCCCAAAAAAGATCAACCGCCACCTGGAGAGCCAAGAATCATGCGAAGCCTATTGGACGCATTAAAAAAGTGCGTCGAAATAGCACGAGTTTGAATTTATTATTATTTTTTTGTTTGTTATTATACCTAGTAGTCTAGTACAGTTGTAATATAACTAATATTTTGTTTTCTTTCCAGCATTGCTGAATACTGTGAAGTTAAACTCCCTCTGTGTCGCGTCTTTAGTCATGCATAAAAAACGAAACGTAAATATGCTATCCAACGAAAAATGAATCATTGTTTGGGGAGCACATTACTAAGTTATTTCAGACAAGGTGGTTATCTTTAAATCGAAATAAAATTTTTAAAAGATGCAAAAACAAGAACAGGCCGGTTAAAATTATTTTTCGTCCGTATATGTTACAGCCGGAGATATATTATCCTGCATTAAATAAAAATAATTTTTTTTTAAAAAAAATCATCTGAATCTCAACTCAAATTCCCATTAAAGACAAAAAAGATTCATTACTATGTCTTATATATATATGTGTGTGTGTGTGTGTGCAGATTCCATAAACTTCTGAAACAAACAAGTGTAAGTAACAATGAAGAATCCCGACTCAGAGGATTCCTTCGAAGCAGAGGAAGATGATAGTTATGATGCTGTAGTAGTGGGGTCTGGTTACGGTGGTTCTGTTGCTGCATGTCGAATGTCGATAGCAGGTCTCAAGGTTTGTTTGTTAGAGAAAGGGCGAAAATGGGAATCTAAAGATTTCCCAACCGATAGTTTAAGGATGATTTCGGCTGTCAGAATCGATAACCGGAACTTGGGAGTCAGCTTCGGTCCAAACAATGCTTTATTTCAGGTCTTTCTTTTTTGTTCTTATAAGATTTTGTTTTCATTATTTATCCAACGGATGTGATAAATGTCGTTTCAGTTTTAATAATATTATTTTGACTGATTTTGACCATTTTCGAGTTTGAATTTGGCAAAATTTTCTAAACAAGGAATTAGTGGATCTTTCAGTTAGCATTCTACTCCAGCTCGAGTCGCCACGATTGGATATCGAATGAGAAAGATATGCGTTAATCAATGAACACTTCTCACAATCTAATTGATTAAAGTTGGATTAGAAAATATTCTGAATTTTGTCAAAATCAAACTAGGAAATGGGTCGAAATCACGTCCAAATTCAAAACAGTATTAGTAAAATTGAGTCGACATTTAACATTTCAGTTTATCGAATAATTAATAAAAAAAAATCAGGTACATATAGAAGACGATTCTCTAGCAGCAACAGCATGCGGCTTAGGCGGCGGCTCGTTAGTAAACGCAGGAGTGATGTTGCCCACGCCAGCTCGTGCGCGACGGGACCCACGATGGCCGAAGCCTTGGGAAAAGGATTGGGACTTATACGTGGGGTCCGCTTCGGAGATGCTAAGGGTACAGAATATTCCATTTGAGTTCCAAAATTCCAAAATCATGCAACAAGTGATTGATCACAACGAGTACGAAAAAAACATCCACAGTAATCCAATGAAACTGAGCATGAGTTTCGACATTGAAGAACACGTTTCTGAATCGAGAAAGTCTCTAGAAACTTCCGGAAACTGTCTCGCGTGTGGGAATTGCCTCTCTGGATGTCCTTACAACGCCAAAAATTCCACCGATAAAACTTATTTAATCTCGGCTATTCAAGTATGCGTTATTCTTTAATTTTCGACTTTCATTTTTTGAAGTCGTATAAAAATTAAAATGGACTTGATTTTTCCACAGGCAGGATGTACTATTAAAACGGAATGCGAAGTTCAATACGTGGTACGAAACAACGAAGAAGAAGATTTCAAAGGAAGAAGAAGCACGCGAAGATGGCTTGTATTTCTCGACGAATTTGACTATATAACATGTGATATGGTTATACTATCGGGTATATAGTAATCAAGAAAGATGGTAACTTTTATATATTATTTTTTTTTCTTCGTAAAATGTAATCTATATACGTAATATTCTTCTGCAGCTGGAGTATTCGGTACGGCAAAAATACTTTTTCAATCTCAAATGAGAGGATTGTCAGTCTCGGAGAAGCTCGGCTCGGGATTGAGCTGCAATGGCAATAATGTAGCTTATCTCGATCGGAGCTCGGCTCCATTAAATGCTTTTGGTCTGAACAAAAATCAGTTTTCGAATATTCCTTTTCGGGAAAGACCAGGGCCTTCGATTTCTTCGTCATATACTTCTTCATTGGGGTTCACCATTCAGGTTTGAGGCACATAATTGGTATTTCTTTGGATTTTTTATCGTTGCTTCGTAGATAATTTTTACGAATTCGTTGATACAATTTCGATATTTCTAGACTATTTTTTGGAGTATGATGTATCTAGGGGTGGAAAACGGAAAACTAATTCCAATTCCGTTCCAAACAAAATCAGAAAAATCGGAAATTGGAATGGCAAAGTTTGTTCCAAAATCGGAAATTTTTGGCCCCAAATCAACGGAATTCTGAATTTTTCATTTTTTCAGTCACTTATAATATGAAACACATAATAAATTGATATTATAAGTGTAATTTCCGCGGAAAATTGAAACTTCCGAAAATAATTTTTCGGAAAATTAAAATCGGATTGGAAATCAGAATCTAATATGTATTCATTCCAATTCCAGTCCAAAGTTTTTGAAAATCATAAATTATTTTTGAAAATTTAAAGTCAGATTCGAAATCGTAATCTAATATGTATTCCAATTCCACTAAAAGAATTTTTTTATTTTTTTTTAAATCGAAACTTTCAGAATTCGGAATGAAAAATATTGTTCCAAAATAAAAAATATTCGGATTGGAATTCGGAACTCGGAAATCGCAAATTCCGTTCCAATTTCCACACCTAGATGTATCAAATAATGAAATCATTTTTATTTCTTATTTTTTTTCTTCATGCAGAGTGCAGTAATTCCAACAGCATATCCATGTTTCATATTCAAAGGAATAACAACATACAAATGGCAGTATCGAAATTCGTTACTCCTACTCGACATTATCGACAGGCTAAAGCATTTCATCGCAGGCTGGAAACACAACCAATCGGCAATGGTACTAAACGCAATGGGATACGACGAAAGCAACGGGAAACTCACATTCGAAAAAACCACAAACAAAATTACGTTTCTACCCCCGCACGACCCTCTGCTGCCTAAAAAAATCGAGGCTTTCCAAAAAATCGCCAAGAAAATAGGAGGAACACTCTTCATGTCAAGATATAGAAGCACTTCCGTACATCTCTTAGGCGGCTGTATCGTCTCGACAGATGTTTCTTCGGGTGTCTGTAATTCCGACGGACAAGTTTTCGACCGCTCATCTTCGAGTGGGGTCCACTCCGGACTTTATATTTGCGACGCCTCGTTAATACCTTGTTCGGTTGGGATTAATCCTTGTCTCACTATTGCAGCTGCAGCTGAGCATGTGAGTAAGAATCTTGTCCTAAATGCGACCAAGTACGTAAGAAATTTTGTCGGTAATAAAAACTACGTACAGAAACGGGGATTTGTGTCGAAGTTTAAGACAAAGAAGAGGTGCGTTTCGGAAGTTACGACGAAAGAAGTTATGAGAGGGGAAATTGGTGGAATGCCTTGTGCAGCTTATCTTAAATTGAGGTTCGATTCTTTGGAAAATAGTGAAAAATCTCGTCGAAATTTACGAGGCAAAGTTCGAGGGTATATTTTATGCAAGGGTATCGAAACGGACAAAATGTACATTGTTCACGGAGAAGTCGACTTATGTAAAATAGATACGAAAACTCCTCACACGCAGTATATGCATTATCATCTCCTCATTGCAGCTTCATCCGGTTCAAGGTTCTTTTTTTTTTTTTTTTTTTTTTTTTTTTTTATTTCTTCCACTACACATTTTTTTTCGAAATACTCGTTTCTTGATAATTTGAAGGCTTTTATTCGATGCAGATATGTTTTCGAAGGAAGAAAGATAATGAACCCGTATCTCGTAGGATTATACGCATGGAGGGAATCCACAACATTGGATGTGACATTGAGAAAAATCACAAATAATATCGAAGAAAACGCAATAAATCTAAAAGGGAAGCTTCGTATTTCGTTTCTAGAGCTTCTGCAAAGCGCTTATGCACTCGAAGGTGGAAGCAAGTACAGGTTCATATTTCTCTTAATGCAATCACTTCTTACAACCTACATCACGCAAACACCTCGAGGAAGCCTCGTCACTTTCGCCCCGACGAAATTCACTCGGGAGCCTTATCCAAATAGTACGATTCACGAGGTTCAAACAGGTGGTTCATATAGTATACACAAAACTTAATTCAAACTATATTATCAACTACTTATTCGACGTTACAAAATTTTGCAGACGAAGATTGTGTAATATATTGCCGGCATTGGATTTGCTGCTACAGCCAAACAGAACTTAGCGAACAGAAAAAACCGTACCCTGTCCTTTTAATCAACGGTTATTCGACCGAAAGCTATTGTTTACCAACCGAGCCAAATGACCTTGTAAGAACTTTACTGAAACAAGGCCGTGATGTGTGGTTACTTAAGACAAGATTGGATCCATCGAATAATTCTTCAGACATCTTATCTATCGAAGATATTGGCACAACTGACATTCCAGCTGGTACATATAAACTAATATTTTTACCGAAGCTTAACCCCGTTTTCTCACCTTCCATTCGTTGCTCAAAATATAGTCTCGTTTTTTTTTGTTTTTTTTTTTGCATGCAGCGATGAATATGATCAAAGTTTTCTACGGGGAATCGAAATCGACGAAAGTACATGTAGTTGCACACTGTGTCGGAGGTCTAGCAGTTCATATTTCATTAATGGGAGGTTATATCTCATCCAAATATATAGCTTCTCTCTCGTGTACAAATTCTTCTATGTTCTTTAAGCTCACCGCATCGTCGTTATTCAAAATGCGGCTGCCCCTCGTTCAAGTAAGCGCCTTTTTTATTGTGCGTAAATTACGAACAAAAAGACAAATAAAGCAATAATTCAAGTTCGTATACAGATGTCGATGGCGATAATGGGCAAGAACAAGACACTACCTCTGCTTCAGACATCAACCGCAAGTTTCCGACATCGGCTCTTGAAATCAATAGCGCGTTTAATCCCACGCTACGAAAGATGCAGTTATGACGAATGCGAGGTGTTCTCGGGTATATTCGGGAATACATTCTGGCACGAAAACGTAAGCGAGTCGATGCACCACTGGACGCACAAAGAGAATCTGCGAAAGCTTCCGATGTCGGCATTTCCTCACCTCAGACGAATATGTAATACCGGTTTCATAGTTGACGGGAAAGGTGAAAACTCGTACTTAATTCACCCCGAGAGGATGGCGGTGCCGACGCTGTACATATCGGGGGGACGACCGATTCTCGTGACTAAAGAAACCTCGTTTCTTGCGAATAAATACATGAAACTGCACCAGCCTGGCTACAGGCACGAAAGGGTGGTGGTCGATGGTTTCGGCCATTCGGATCTTCTGATTGGTCAGAAATCAGATGAGAAAGTTTTTCCACACATACAAAATCATATTGAGTTGGCTGAAGATGAAATGAGTTCTTTCAAGAAGCAGAGAGAGTATAATAAATGCATGAAAGAGGTGTTGGCATGGAGTTGTGATCTATATGAAGATGGAGAGAAAATTGGGAGTTGGGTTTTGCCTTTGATCACCATTATATTACTTGTGTTTATTTTCATTAAATTGTTTTTTCTTTGTTGAGTTTTGGTTGAGTTTATCAAGAAGATGACTATGCTAATGCTAATCATGTTTTGGATTGAGTTATTTGAAATGATCGGATTTTGGGAAGGATTTGAAACGACTCCAATCGGGATGGGATTTAAAGATTTCACGAAAATGCTCCCAAACAATGGCTAAAAACGAGAGCTATGAATTTAAAATCATTTTCATGGATTTGTTATCACATATTTTCACGCGTATTATTGCATTTACTATCCTTGTGAAAATCGCAACTGTGCGAGTCCCCTATCATAAAAAAAAAAGAAGCAAATATCCCCTGCCAAACATGAATTGCCTATTATTACCCCTAGATTTCGTCAAGCATGAATTGCCTATGATATATATCTTTTCATAAAATCAATAAATGTTTATTGAATTTAGTGGAATCTTCTAAATTATAGATTATGCGAAATATTCTTCAGTTTGTACATGTTTTAATCAATTCAAGCTCCACATTTTGAAACAAGATGATCATAAAATGCGTCTTTTGGCTTGTAAATATCAGATCGTGGTGCATCAGAAATTGTATTTTTGCACAAAACAAGTACAAATTATAAAACATTTCACGAAACGTAGAAAATTCTATTGAATTTGACACCATAAGAATGGATGTCCAAAAAAATTCATAGTTGAAGAATTGTTGTAATTACCAAACATAGAGGGTTTTTACCGTAATTACCCAATTTTAAAAGGAGATAAAATACAAAATAATGAAATAATGAAAACAAATTGGAAATGGTTCCAACATTGCCGGTTACTGCAAATTTGAAGGAAGTAAAAATTGAAGGAAAAAGGAAGAGGTAGAATTAAAAGAGAATAAATATGGTCCAAAAAATTCAGTTGTTTACACTTCAGAGAGAGAGAGAGAGAGAGGGAGAGATGAATTATTTCTCTCAGTATTCTACTCCGCCATTAATCCGTACTTGAAAGCTTCAGTATTCCTCCAAACCCTCACATTTTTTTTTGGCGCGAACGAGGAACACAAAAAACGCTTACGCTACCTGAGACGCATTTCAAATCGCCAAAACAAGTGCAGAGAGACAATCGTCTGAAACTTCCATCTCCTCCGCACGATTATGTACGACGACTAATTGAAGCTTATGTGTAAAGCGTACTTCTCCGTTTCAATTTTTGTTGGGCAGAAAATCAGCAATTTGCACCAAAAAGTCAACTGCAATTAAAAGACGCAAATCAAGGTGGTGGGCTCTACCCTTCAATTTTTTTTTTTTTTTTTTCAATTTAGAACACCAGCTTCATGTTTTTGACTATTTTTGCGTTCTGCTTTCAATCCTTTGAATGGTGACGGCTGCAATGTTGAATTTGGACTTAAAGCACTAACGTGAGTACTAATTAAGTAAAAGTTTGAAAATCCCCGATTCTAGTTATTAATGCTGCCGGCTATAGCTTTCGATCCGATTTTAGCAACTTGCACATTGTTATCTAGGCCTACACATTAATGAACCCTATGTTTTGGACATCCATTATTTGAGATATTATTGAATTTGGGATCATTTGAAATGTTTGAATTTTCGGGTCCGGGTGTAGTTGGGTTGTTCGTCGAGAAGGTGGACTCGTCTAGTATTAGTTCACATTGAAGTAGATATGGTTTTTAATTCAAAGTTATAGATTTTTTTTTAGTGAGCCGTCATCAATTTTGCGGTTTGACTATTTTCCGTTCAACGGTTTGTTCCTTTAAAAAATGATGGTTGACATGTTGTATATAATATAACCTGCAATACCAACTTGGGAGGGGAATCTTCTGTTGGTTCTTCTAACTGTATTCTTAATATTTTCGAGTAGAAACCACGTGATTTTTTTCTGTCGTTGTTTTTGCTTCTATCTTTTCAATCAATTATATTGAATTTACAATTTGTTCGAAAATGGAGAATCCCAAATCGGAGGATGGTGGTTATGATGTTGTTGTTATTGGTTCTGGATATGGAGGTTCGGTTGCTGCATGTCGAATGTCCATAGCAGGGTTTAAGGTTTGTTTGTTAGAGAAAGGGCGAAAGTGGGAAGCACAGGACTTTCCGACCGATAGTTTCAAGATGTTGTCTGCTGTCAGGGTGGAAAACAGAAACGTAGGAATCAATTTCGGTCCGAAAGATGCTCTGTTTCAGGTCATTTGGTCTTCTTTAAACACGTATAGAAGATTTCGTCGTAAAATATTTTCTATCGAATCGCGATAATAACATATGTTATCGAGTAGCAATATGCCGATTTGCAGAATCCTATTGCCTAATATTCGTCGCGGAATTATAAAAGTTTAGATGCAATAGCTTACACAAAACTATCTCATCTGTTTGTTTTCTTGTTCTCGAGAATGATTAATTATGTCAATACGAATACAGGTACATCTACAAGATGATGCTGCAGCAGTAACTGCATGTGGCTTAGGTGGCGGTTCACTAATAAATGCAGGAGTGCTGTTGTCCACGTCAGCTCGTGCTCGAAGAAATCCCAGATGGCCAAAATCTTGGGAAGAAGATTGGGAAAAGTGCGAGGCTTCTGCTCTACAGATGCTAAGGGCACAGAAAATTCCATTGAAATTTCAGAACTCCAAGATTATGGAAGGTGTCTTAGGCGAAGAATTCGATAAGAGCATCAACAATAACATGAAAGTCAGCATGAATTTCGATATCGAACAGGTTTCTGATTCAAGGGTGTCTCAAGAAACCGGAAGCTGTCTAGCGTGTGGGAATTGTCTTAGTGGCTGTCCTTACAATGCTAAAAATTCGACCGATCGAACTTATCTTGTATCTGCTATCCAAGTATGTTTCTCTTTTGAATTTATGTCCAAAAGACTCTTAATATATTGTTACGTCTTATTTTTAAAATTTATTTTTGAAGTGTTTGGATACTGAGCTTATAAGCTATTTTTACTCGTTATAAGATCTTAAATAAAAATGTGGGTAGATGTACTTTTTTTTTTTTAAATCTTCAAAGCTCTCCAACAGCTTATTTTTGGAATTTTTAAAATCTTTTTGGAAAAAATTACCAAACACTTTTAAAGAGCTTATAAGCTCTTAACATCTTATAAGCGACTTTAAACAGCTTATAAGCTCAGTCAAACACCGAGTCTAATTCAGATTGTTTCCACAGTTTAGATAAGTTAAACTGAAGTAGATTTTTTTTCTGTTTTCTGTTTGTAGGCAGGATGTACAATTAAAACAGAATGTGAGGTTCAATATGTGTTAAGTAACAAAGAAAATACATGCAACAAGGACGGAAGATCGAAAAGAAGAAGCGAGCGTCGATGGCTTGTATTTCTGAATGAATTCGACTATATAGCATCTGATATAGTTATACTCTCAGGTGAATTTGTGCTCAAGATAACTTGCTCGTATTTTACTAATATTAAGCGAAAATGTGATTTCTAATATATAAATACTTCCACTGCAGCTGGAGTATTCGGTACAGCAAAAATACTTTTTCAATCCCAATTAAGAGGATTAGCTGTCTCGGAGAAGCTTGGCTCAGGATTGAGCTGCAATGGCAATAACGTCGCCTATGTAGCTGAAAGCTCGGCCCCTTTAAATGCTATTGGACTAAATAGGAATCAGTTTTCGAATATACCTTTTCAAGAAAGACCAGGGCCTTCGATTTCTTCGGCATATACTTCATTGGGATTCACCATTCAGGTTTGAGTCATATTATATTGGAAAAATTTCCTTTATATCGAACCTACTTAGTATACTTATTACGAGTTGTTATTGTGAAAAATGAATAGCCTTTTTCTCCTCTCTTTTGCAGAGTGCAGTAATTCCAACAGCCTATCCAAGCTTCCTATTTAAAGGAATAACAACCTACGGATGGCAATCTAGCTACTGGCTCTTACACGGCATAACAGACAGGATAAAGCGTGTACTAGGTTCGAAGAGCGGGCAAGAAATAATTCTCAATGCAATGGGACATGATGACAGCAGTGGGAAACTCACGTTCGAAAAAGAAACAAACAGAATTCTCTTTCAGCCACCGCACGATCATTTGCTGCCGCGAAAAATCGAGGCTTTCGAAAAAATCGCCAAGAAAATAGGAGGAGTTCTCTTCATGTCAAAATATAGGAGCACCTCGGTACATCTCTTAGGAGGGTGCATTGCTTCAACGGATGTCTCGTCTGGTGTCTGTAATCCGAACGGTCAAGTTTTCGATACAACGAGTCCGAGTGGGGTCCACTCTGGACTTATATTTGTGATGCCTCGTTATTACCGTGTTCTATTGGAATCAACCCTTGTCTCACTGTTGCTTCAGTTGCTGAGCATGTAAGTAGACAACTTGTCAAGGACTCTGTGAAGACTAGTGGGAATTTTGTAAATAAAAAAATCGATAAGAAACCAGGCTCGATATATAATGGTAAGATGGAAAAGGGTTGTGAGTCGGAAGTAGTTGTGACTAAAGAAACCATGAGAGGGCAAGTTGGTGGTATGCCGTGTACAGCTTATCTAAATTTGAGATTCGGAACAAATAATGATTCCGAAAAATCTCATCCTCTTTTACGAGGTGAAGTGGGTGGATATGTCGAATGCATGGCTTTGGAAATGGAGAAGATGTATATAATTCATGGTGAAGTTGATTTATGTGAAACAGATACGAGAACTCCTTACACACAGTATATGCGTTATCATCTCCTTGTTGCAGCTTCTTCTGGTTCGAGGTTCGAATACGAGTTTTGAATGTCGAATTGTTCTCCTATTATATATTTGTTGAATTCGAGATTGATGGAGGTTGTTCTTTTTCATGCAGGTATGTTCTTGAAGGGAGAAAGATAATGAATCCATATCTACTAGTTCTGTATGCATGGAGAGAATCAACGACATTGAATGTGACACTGGCGAAAATCAACGATAAAATGCCGGGAGAAGATTCGATGAATCTAAAAGGAAAGCTTCGTATTTCCGTATTAGAGCTTCTGAAGAGTGTCTATGCTCTTGAAGGTGGAAGCAAGTATAAGTTCGTATTTCTTCTAATGCAATCACTTCTTACAACCTATATTATACGAGCACCTCGAGGAAGTCTCGCCAAATTCAGTCCCGTGAAATTAGCTAGCGAACCTTATCCACACAGTACGATTCATGAGATTCAAACAGGTGACAAGTTAATTCCGATACTCCTGCAACTTAATTCAACCTGTGTATGTTTGTCCAAATCTTACCATCCTTATAATTTACTGAATCACTGTCACTGTGAAATTTTCAGAGGATAATTTTACAATATCTTGCCAGCATTGGGAAAGTTGTGACCGACAACTCAAACGGGAGGAAAAACCATACCCTGTTCTTCTAATTAATGGTTATGCAACAGAAAGCTATTGTTTACCAACCGAGCAAAATGATC
The DNA here is from genome assembly GCF_000504015.1 of Erythranthe guttata. The sequence continues at coordinate 344,206 of NW_012193275.1, read as the reverse complement.
TTATTAGAACTCTACTAAAAGATGGGCACGATATATGGTTACTTCATTCACGAGTGCACTGGTCGAATCCTTCAAACAACTTCTCAGTTGATGACATAGGCAAAATAGACATTCCAGCAGGTAAAATTTATGTAAATATATGCCGTTTGCAGCTTACCGATATTTCAGTTGATGATTTTTTTTATTTTTTATAATTTTTTTTTGTGTGTGCAGCAATGAATAAGATTATTGAGTTCTACGGTGAATCCATAAGAGTACACGTAGTAGCACACTGTGTTGGAGGTTTAGCCATTCATATCTCGCTTATGGGAGGCTTTGTACCGGCCAAACATATAGCTTCTCTGTCTTGTACAAACTCCTCAATGTTTTATAAACTCACCACATCCTCGTTGGTCAAAATGTGGCTTCCCCTTCTCCCAGTTAAGCATTTCTTGCTCGTTATTATTACATGTGATAAATGTCATTTCAGTTTTAATAGTACTGTTTTGGACTTTAAACGTGATTTTGACCATTTTCAAGTCTGAATTTGGCAAAACTCAAAAGACGGCGTTGGTAGTTCTGTGAGAACGCTTTCTAATCCAACTTGATCCACCAATATTGGATATCGAGTGAGAAAGATATGCATGAATCAATGAACACTACAGTTTCCGTGTTTTGAATTTTGTCAAACTCATACTAAAAAAAAGGTTAAAATCATGCTCGAAGCCAAAAAACGGCATTAGTAAAATGGAAACGACATCTAAAATTTCAGTTTGGTTAATGGTCTAACTATTATCTCTTACAAATTGCAACCAACTTGCAGATGTCAATGACAATAATCGGTAAGAACAAGATACTGCCCATGCTGCAAGAATCTGCAGCAAGTTACAGACACAAGCTTCTAAAATCAATAGCGCGTTTAATCCCTCGCTACGAAAGATGCACCTGTGACGAATGCGAGGTCTTCTCAGGCATATTCGGCAACGCGTATTGGCACGAAAACATAAGCGATTCGATGCACCACTGGATGAACAAGGAGAATCTGCCGAAGCTTCCAATGGCAGCATTTCCTCACCTCCGACGAATTTGTAATTCCGGTTTCATAGTGGACAGTAAAGGTAGCAACTCTTATCTGATTCACCCCGAGAGAATGGCAGTGCCGACGCTATATATATCGGGCGGAAGAACCCTACTTGTGAGAACCGAGACTTCGTTTCTTGCGAATAAATACATGAAGCTGCACCAGCCTGGCTACAGGCACGAGAGGGTGGTGGTCGATGGTTTCGGCCATTCGGATCTTTTGATTGGTCAGAAATCAGATGAGAAGGTTTTTCCACACATACAAAATCATATTGAGTTGGCTGAAGATGAAATGAGTTCTTTCAAGAAGCAGAGAGAGTATAATAAGTACATGAAAGAGGCTTTGGCATGGAGTTGTGATCCATATGAAGATGGAGAAAGTTTTGGGAGTTGGGTTTTGCCTTTTATCACCATTTTATTACTTGTGCTTCTTTTCAAATTGTTTTTCTTATCAGGGTTTTCATAGTTTTTTTTTTTTTTTTTTTTTTTTTTTTTTTTTTTTTTGTTGTTGAAGTTTCCCTGATTCATAATGGATGTTAAATCGGACTGTGATTGAACTTTAGATTAGATAGAGGAAATAAATAAAAACGTAAATTACGGCCATTCCTGAAATAAGGTCAAACTACAAAAAAATCCTTCGTGTTTGAGTAATTACAACCATCCCCTCCTTAACTATGAATCTTCTTAAACGTCCGCCCTTGTGGTGTCAAATTTAGTAAAATATTCGTCAGTTTGTATCCGTTTTATCCTATTCGAGCTCTACATTTTAAAACAAGATGATCATAAGATGTGTCTCTTGGCTTGTAAATATTAGCCCGTGATGCTTCAAAAATTGCATTTTTGTAGATTATGTTTAATTGACACCATAAAGGTGGATGCGTAAGAAAATTCATTGTTGAAGTATATGGTTTTGTAATTAACCAAATATATTTTTTTCTTTTTTCATAATTTGAGCTTATTTCAAGGGATGGCCGTAATTTACCCTAAATAAAATATAGGTGTTTTGCACCTTATAATCGACGTTTGTATAATTTGAGAATGAAAATGATGTTTGTTTTTATACGGACAAAAGATATAAAATGCTAATTTAGACTACTATTTGCTAATTTAGACCAATAAAAGCTAGACGACGTCGTCTGAAAGCTAACTGGCCATTACTTCCAGAATTGCGTCACACATTCAACGGCGTGAACATGTCGAAAGCTATGAGCAAACCGGGTCTAATCAGTCTCCTTAAGAACCGGCTCCTACATGGACCGGCACCGATCCTCCACCACCCCCGGCGATCCATTCAAACCCTAGCATTTGAAGAGATCAAATCAACGCCGGAAAAGCCCCATCAATTCACGGCGTTTGTAGTCCACGGCCTCCTCGGCTCCGGTCGCAACTGGCGTTCCTTCTCCCGCTCCCTCGCTTCCTACCTCTCCCCCGCCCGTAAGTAAATTGATTTCATCGCCGATCAGTTTTTTTTTTCTAAAATTCAAATCCTTTTAATTTGTGGAATCAGTTGTTTTCTCCATCATTCGACGTATACTTTTCAGATTTTGTTGTTGTTGTGTATATCAATATATTGATTCTCTTTCATTGTTGTTTACGTGGTGCAATACTCAGAAAGTATAGTGCTAAAAGAATTGGCCTTTTTGTTTTTTTAATAATAATGTTTTTTTTTTGTTTCAATTTGGTAATCTTTTTAGATGAGTAATCTGTAAAATCAGTTTTTGTAGAGCTCTATAAAGTGTGGCGCAATTAGTGCACCTCCGATTTCGTATCGTGCAGAAGCAGAAGTGATGTTTCTCCCCTTCTGGAATTTGAGTTCTGCACAACATGATTTTTTTATCTCTGTATAACTCGCGTGTTTTGATATGTCCGTTTTACCTAAGAATAGCTTATAATGTATGCAGAATGGAGGATGGTTCTTGTGGATTTGAGGAATCACGGGAGTTCGGCAGAAATAGAAGGACTATTGCCCCCTCACAATCTAGAAAATGCAGCGAATGATCTGGCGAATTTGGTGAAATCGGAAGGCTGGGATTGGCCGGATGTTATTATTGGCCACTCGCTCGGTGGAAAGGTAGCTATGCAGTTTGCCCAAAGTTGTGCTAACGGAAATTACGGTGATAACGTTACCTTGCCCAAACAGGTATTCTTCCTTCTATGAATTAAGCTACAATGCTGGTTCTTTGTTCTTCAAATGATCATATCTAGTTTGCTAAAAACTAATTGCGAAATAGTACATCTTTCGTTTTTACTTTTTTTTTTTTTTTTTTTTTGTGTTGTATGATGTTTGTATATTCTAATCTTAACAGCCTTGATTTATCGGCTTACGGATGTGTGAAACTGTTGCAGAACAGGTATGGGTATTGGACTCTGTTATCGGAGAAGTGATCCGAGACAATGGTGATGGTGAGGTGGAGAAAGTTTTGCAAACCTTGCAGAGTCTGCCTTCAACTATACCGTCCAGAAAGTATTTTCTCTTCGATTTATTTATATGTTTATTTATTTATTCACCTCTGTAATTATGTTAGGATAATTGTTATCTGTTTGTCATTTAACCCTGCAACTCACGTACGTGCAATGTTGTATTGATCAATGCATTGCTTATTGATGTGTTTGGTGATGTGGCCAGCTTGAAGTGTTGAATGTGCTTGTGCTTTTAAAGTTACACTTGGTTCGATTTATTTTTTTAATTTATTTTTATTTCCGATGGGTAAGGTGGCTGGTAGATCACATGCTGAAGCTCGGGTTTTCAAAGTCATTATCGGAATGGATAGGAAGCAACCTCAAGAAATCAGGAGAACACGAGACATGGGCATTTAATCTTGACGGGGCTGTGCAGATGTTTAATTCTTACAGGTTCGATTAACATTCTTGTAACTTTCTCATTAGTTCTACATATTGCGGTTTCACAAGACATGCATAGTTGACTTTGTTCCGAAAATTATCTTAGGGAGATGGATTATTGGTCCCTATTGGAGCACACACCCAAAGGCATGGAGATAAATATTCTGCGTGCTGAGAAGAGTGACAGGTGGAATCGAGATATTATACAGCAACTTGAGCACTTGGATTCCAAACGGGAAAGTGAAACCGAGGGGAAGGTCTCGCTTCATGTTCTTCCCAATGCGGGGCACTGGGTTCACGTAGATAACCCGAAAGGACTTCTTGAAATTGTGGCCCCCAGAGTTGCCTCTGTATGTTAGCTGCTTGTTTATCTTCAAGTTGTATTGAATTTATACACTAGTTTAAAGTATCAAATTATCGTGGAGTTAGCTGATTGCTGTAAGCACTGTGATACGGCTCGATCGGTCGTGATTCTGAAATCGGTCGTGAATTTATACCTAATTCTTTTCTTGCTTGGAATAAGACCTTAATCTTTGAGCATGGGGAAATTGTTTTATGTTATAATTGGTTTGAAGAGCATCTTCTTGCTTAAGGATTCCTGATTTTTTTTTTCTATTATTATTATTATTTTTTTATTTATTATTAGATAAAGTGCTTCATGCTTGACTTGATACTTCTCATATTTTGTCAATTACAACAACACAAATAATGTACGATTAAAAAGAAATTGCCAAAAATAACTTTTTAAAATTAATTATTAAAAATAGAAAGAGAAAAATATAAAATAAACATCAATCTCGCATAAAGAATCTTCTTATTACGTCCACCAACTTACGTACCATTTGATGATTTTTTTTTTCTTTTATATCAAGATCGAATTCATCATAATGATTAATCAATAAAATAATTTTATAATTTTTAATTTAAATTATTAAAGTAAATAATTTCATCCAATATGTGAAAAATTATACAATCTAAAACATTTTTTTTTATGAATAGTAATAACCAATAAGTACATGATTTGAATCATCTATGGGCAATTGGGCATTGAAATAAAAGGGCCAAGGCCCATTAGTTAATAAGCTGCAGCCCATCTCCGTTATAAAATCTACAATTAGGGTTCTTCATTCTCGTTAGCAGGCACCGCAGTTAAACCCATTTTTTTTTTTCAAAATTAGGGTTTTCGACATCCGACAGCCATTTTCCAGCAGCCGAAGCCATGGTAATTCCCTCAAATCACACCCCTTACATTTTCCTTTTTACATTTTTCGTTATGCTGTTTGCGAAGTTTAAATCTGATTGTTCTTCGTAAGTGTTAGGATTCTGAAATTTTTTGTTTTGTGTTTTTTTGCTCCGTCTGCAAATTCTTCCACTGATTTATGTAAATCGTTTGATTCTCCTTCTTCAATTTTTTTGCTGTGTAAATCTTAGCATGGTGGATTTACTTCTGCATTAGGTATGGGGATTTTCTGAGTGAATTTAATTTTTATGAAGTCTATTTTATATGCTGGTGCTTGTAATTTATTATTCAATTATTAGATTTAAGAAAAAAAGGATATATGGATTATTATTAACACTGTTCATTCACTCTTAATTTGTACAAATCTTGTGAGTGGGTAAATTTCTGACCTTTTTGTCGAAAATGTAGCTATAAATATATTTGTTCAATATTGAATTGACACTATCTTTGTATTCCCTTTGGATTCTTATTCTTATTTACATGATTCGTTGGTTGTTGTAGTCGAGGAGAAAGGTTAGGGAGCCTAAAGAAGAGAATGTCACCCTCGGACCTGCAACTAGGGATGGAGAACTTGTGTTTTGCGTGGCTCACGTCTTTGCCTCGTTCAACGACACCTTCATTGTGAGAACTTCAGTTCGATATGTTTTTGTTTACTGTCACCTTTGTAGAGTAAATGTTAATATATTCGCTAAATTTATATACTTTATTAATTACTCTTCCATTTTCCGTGCAGCATGTGACTGATTTATCAGGAAGGGAAACCATGGTTCGTATCACAGGTATAATTTAATTATTTTAATTTTCTTAAATATTACCTTTTTGTATGCGACTTTGGGGTCAATTTGTTGATAAGTTTTTTAATTCGTTTACTGCTTGATTTCTGTCCTCGTGGCACATCTATTTTCCTGTATATTTTTATTATTAGTTCTGAGTTTATTACTTTTCGTCTGAAGCCCAAAATTACTAGTTTTCTATTATTCTTTTTTTTCTGAATTTTTATGACCTTGCGTAATATAGGTGGTATGAAGGTGAAAGCTGATAGAGATGAATCATCACCATATGCCGCTATGCTTGCAGCACAAGATGTTTCTACAAGATGCAAGGTTATTTATAATTCCGTTCTAAAACTCAATTCTTTACTTTAATCACTATTCGGTTACTTAAGACGGAAAAATATACAGGAGTTGGGTATTAACGCACTTCACATTAAGCTCCGCGCTACTGGTGGTAACAAGACTAAAACCCCTGGTCCTGGTGCACAGTCTGCACTTAGAGCCCTTGCTCGTTCCGGCATGAAGATTGGTCGGATAGGTACTTGACATTTTTTTTCGATTCACAAACATCATTTATCGATTTTTTTTTTTAATGTAGCAGTTATTGTATTTGTTTGAACATAACGAAATTCTAATAGTTTTAACCGAATATGCTGGTTTATTTATCTTTCAGAGGATGTGACTCCAATTCCAACTGACAGCACCAGAAGAAAGGGTGGTAGAAGGGGAAGGAGGCTGTAACTTTTTACTTGGTACAACCGTTTGTTTCAGTTGCCATTCGAATGTTTCTCGAATTTTTTTTATTTTTTTACAATGTGATCCACTTTTAGTTTAAACATGGATTTTGATGTCTGATTGTAGTTGAGAGTCTGTCGAACTTCTGGAACATGCAATATCAATGTCTTGTCTGAAAATTTAATCCTACTTGCTATTTTCTCGTCATATTTTCTTTCTTTTTCCTTTCTGTGTCTTTGGTTATGTTCGTTTCAAATTTCTACTGGGAATAAAATGTAATGACTCTCTTGCCAATAAATGCAAGACAGTGTTATTATTCCCTATATGGAGTCTCATTCTTTACTTTGTCAGCTGTCTTCATTCTGTTGCAGTTGATTTTCAAGAATGATACATGACTAGTATATATTTGAATTTTAATTTAATTTGATTAGTAATCTTATTAGTAGTATAATTAGAGTCATCATTTATCTTTAAATCTAATATAATCATTTTAGTGATTATTAAAATACAGTAGTAAATAAATAACTATAAAACAACACATGAAACTTATGTGTAGGATTTTTGGATCAATCTAAGACTTTATGAATCTATTTTTTTAAATATTATTTTTTAATTTGCCAGTGAATTGATTATAATATTTTTAAGTTCTAAAACATTCATCATTCTGCAAGATGATATATATTTTTTTATTGGTGAATTCTCTAAATCATTTATTACGGCTAATCATCTGTAAATTATTAAAATGGGACTCGCGCAATCCTATTATTTCATTGAGATATTAAATTATCTAAAAATTAATAATTATTAATTTATACATTACTTAATAATATTAAATAATCAGTTTATGAAATTATTTTTATTATCGTTATTTTTAGTAAATTTTTAAACAATGTAAGGATGAATTGTTAGACGGTTAAATTTTTCAAGAATAGGAAAATAAAAAAAATATGAATTGAATTATTGTGACAAAATGAATGTTGTATTCTTAAACTGCTCTAAAGAAAACAATGTAGTTTTAGAGATGTTGACTGATGAATAAATGATTGAGAGGATCATCGGAATTCAGAACTGATGAAGAGAATGAGGTTAATGATACTATAACCTTGTTTCTCGTACGGAAGTTCTTAGAGCAACGAGTTATAACAAAAGTACAATTTAGAGATGTTGACCGACGAGTAAATAATTGAGAGTATCATTGGAACCGATGAAGAGAATGAGGTTAATGATACTATAACCTTGTTTCTCGGACGGAAGTTCATAGAGCAACGAGTTATAATAAAAGTACTCGGACGGAAGTTCATAGAGCAACGAGTTATAATAAAGGGGTCTTAAGATATAGGTCCCTAGTGACAAAACTAATTAGAACTAAATGACAAGCTCAACTAAACATTTGCTTCACATCCTTTATTAAATTCATTCCAAAAATGCTCTTTCACTCATTTTTATTTTTTCAATTTTCAGTATGCATTTTTTACATTATTATAAATAATTTTTTTCCTTATTTATAACATTTTTTTTGAAAATTACGATTTTTTCTTCTTCCTTTTGTTAAATAATTCAGCAGATTTTAAAAATACTATAGTATACTATGATGTACTATGTTGTTTTATGGTGTACTATCATTTTTACACTATTATCAAAAAAAAAAAAAAAATTCTACAGTATTATTAAAAATTACAAAACTAAACTTGTTTTTCGTTTTTGTAAATTCAATATATATATATATATATATATATATATATATATATATATATATATATATATATATATATATTTATTTATTTATTTAATATTTTATTTATTGTAATACTATAGTAGACTATGGTACGGTATACTATGGTATTCTATGGTCTACTACGGTATACAATCAAACCCTAGCAGCCAACAACACACAACCCTAGCCGTCAACGCAGCAACCTTCAAACCCAAGCGGCCAAGATCTGCAGCCGTCGCTCTCGTAGTCACCTACCAACAGTTGGAAAACCCAGATCAGATCTCCTCCATAACCATATCTCCGCCGCCACAACCACCACAACCCCTCGCCGCCATCTCGACCACCACAGCCCACCGCCTTGACCACCACAGCCCGCTGCCGCCGCCTCAACCACCACAGCCCCCCGCCGTCGCCTCGACCACCACAATCGCTCGCCGCCATCTTGACCACCACAGCCCGCCGCGATCTCGACCACCACAGCCCGCCGCCTTGACCACCACAACTCGCCGCCCCGGTCAACCACAACTTCTATACTTCTGCTCTTTAGATCCTCTGATCTCTTATCTTTAATCCTTCTTTAATTTTTGCAATTTCACAAGTTTGCTAGTTTTCTCAAAATATTTATTTTCTGTCTTTGAGAGAGTGTGTGTTACGGTTGAGAGAAAAGGGGTGGGTGGGCGGCGGAGAAATTAGGGTGAGGAGAAAAAGATACATGTGATTTTTTATTAATTATATTAAGGGTATTTTCGGGTTAAATTAAAATCAAAGGATGTGGTTCAAATTTTATTTAAAAATAAGGATTTAGTTAAACTATTCTATTTGAGGTTGTCCCCAATATCTAATTAAGTTTGATTTAAGGGGTGTCTAACATATTACCCCTATAATAAAAGTACTCGGACGGAAGTTCATAGAGCAACGAGTTATAATAAAAGTACGTCAAAAGTTTTTACCATATTAAGAATAGCGATTGATACGGTTTAATGTGATATTGTCAGTTTCAACAAAAAATAAAAGAAAACCCAATCATATATTGTAAGTCTTTATAGATTTATCATATACTATGTATTTTCTGAGTTATACATAGGGGTGGAAATTGGAATGAAATTTCTGAATTCCGTCAATTTCGATCCGTAAATATCTGAATGGGAACCCATTTTTTCATTCCGATTTTCGATATTTTGATTTCCGATTTTTTTTTGGAACGGAATTGGAATTATATATAAAATTATTGAAAATTTCGATTTTCGATCCGATTTTATTTCCGAAATATATAATGTATGATATGGTTTAGATTTCTGGTCTCTCTGTGTGTGTGTATATATATATATATATATATATATATATATATATATATATATATATATATATATATATATATATATATATATATATATATATATATATAGTATTTCTGAGTTATTTTTCTATTCATATATTTGCAAGAACTATGTTTACTTTGATAAATTGATTATGTTGTTTTTACAAGTGTTTATATTTTCATCATATTGACTTTTGTTTTGGATTGTTGTATTTTGCCGGAAAATTACGAAAATATTAGGAAAAAAAATCTTAAAATCATCATTATTTCCGATTTTGGAACAAAATATTAAACATTAATGCAATTTCCGAAAATTCCGAAATTCCTCCGATTCCGATGTATTCCGAAATTTGAATTTATTTTGAAATTCTGATTTTTTTGGAACGAAATTGAAAACTATTTTTAACTTTCGAAAAAAATTGGAGAATTTCCGAATAAGGTATTTCCGATCAATTCCATCCGATTTCTACCCCTAGTTATACATTATTATTTTACATGTAGATGGGGTATGTAATTTTTTTTAAAATGTATTATTTTATAAATAATTAAATAAAATTTAATCCAATAATTGTAGTAAATAATCATTTAAAATTACACATCTTCGCGACTTACAATTAATTATATGAAATTTGATATTACAAAAGAAATGCAATTATTACTTTAAATATTCTATTTAGTAAATAAAAAATATACTATTTTACATTTGTCGTTGTATTTAATATTTTACAATACAAAATTATGTGTCAAAAGTATAAAATTATGACTTAATACAGTCTCTACAGTAGCGTTCTTCACATTTCATAAGCCCCGTCTTTTCTAAATTAGGGTTTATCACACTCGAATAGCAGAGCTCAGCCGTCTTCGAATTCGCAGCCCAAGCAATGGTATGTGCTTCAATTTCTGTTTTGTATGTCTGCATATAAATCTTTGCTTAATTGTGTAATTTGGCAGTGTTTAAAATATTGATTTTTATCAAGGTACCGCTCCGGAGGGCTAAATCTTCCTCTGATTGATGCAATTTTTTCTGATTCGTCTTCTCCCCTTCTTGTTTCTATGCAAATCGTAGCATGAGGTAGATGCTTCAGCATAAATCATTAGGGTTTGGGATTCAATTTTCATATGTTGCGCTTCCTGCGTGAATTGCTGTGCCGGCACTCGTAATTTGTAACTTGTGCTGATTTATTAATTGTAAAAACGACATGGGGATTCTTAGCAGTACTTCGTGTCGATTATTGTGATTGTCAAGTGAAATTATTTGGTTTGTGTGCATCTTGATTTTCTTTTTGACGTTTTCGTCTGTATTTTGCTATATCAATGCGGTGCAAATGTAACCGTTTCCTTTTCCTATTTTCGATGGGTTCTTTTGCTTCTGGTCTTTTTAACACTCCCTAGATGCCCTTGCGAAAAATGATGTAAATATCAAAGTGACACGAGCTTTGGAGTTTATTCCCTTTGGATTCTGATTTACAAAATGACTTGTTGGTTTTTACAGTCTAGGAGAAAGACTAGGGAGCCTAAAGAAGAGAATGTCACCCTCGGACCCGCCACTCGGGATGGAGAATTAGTGTTCTGCGTTGCTCATGTCTTTGCCTCGTTCAACGACACCTTCATTGTGAGAAATGCAGTGATTTTACTCATATTTTGGTTTACTGTCACCACCTTTGTAGAGTTATAGCTAAGCAATTAATTTACTTGCAGCATGTGACAGATTTATCGGGAAGGGAAACCATGGTTCGTATTACAGGTATGATTTGATTGGTTTACTTGTCTTATATGTTACCTTTTTTGTATGCAGCTTGGGGGTTATCCTTTGTTGATCACATGCATGCATGTTCGTTTTTGTGGTTATTGTTTATAAAGAATTCGTTACCTGTTTTATAACTTTAACTGGCTCTAGTTAATTTTAACCTGCCAAGTACGATTATCTACTATGTGCGTGTGTGTATGTGATCTCGTATTTAGTTGTAGATATCAGGGCAGAGGATGAAACTAATTTGAATGGGTAATTTGCATCTGATACTTTTTGCTGATGCTACACGACCTTGTAGACCTGATTTATCATCCGATGTTGATATCACGGGTAATAAAAAATGTTGTGAAGTTCTTCGTAATTGCGTACTATATACAAATTACCTGAAATTGATTCACCTTTCTGCTGATTAAGTGTAGGCTAATGTTTTTTTAATGTTTAGTTGTTCTGAGTTACATTCATTTCGTAAACCCTAAATTATTTTAGATTTTTTTCTTCTCAAGTTTGATGACATTTGATGTAATATTAGGTGGTATGAAGGTGAAAGCTGATAGAGATGAGTCATCACCGTATGCTGCTATGCTTGCAGCACAAGATGTTTCTACAAGATGCAAGGTTATTTATAATTCCGTTCTAAAACTCAATTCTTTACTTTTAATCATTAATCGGTTACTGAAGATGGAAAAATATACAGGAGTTGGGTATTAACGCACTTCACATTAAACTCCGTGCTACTGGTGGTAACAAGACTAAGACCCCTGGTCCTGGTGCACAGTCTGCACTCAGAGCCCTTGCTCGTTCTGGCATGAAGATTGGTCGCATTGGTACTTTTTTTTTTCTTTCTTTTTATATAAATATTGTTTATTGAATGTAGCAATTTCTCGGAATTGTTTGATTTTTTTGTGCATATCTAAATTTTGAATATGTTTAACTGAATATACCTGTTTATCTATCTTTCAGAGGATGTGACTCCAATTCCAACCGACAGCACCAGGAGAAAGGGTGGCAGAAGGGGAAGGAGGCTGTAACTTATCATTTGTTACGACAAAATCCGTTGCAGTTACCATTTCAATTTGAACAACTTGGAATATGTTGTCTGATTTTCTGGATACCAATAGTTGAGGGATAGAGAATTTTTCGGAATATAAAATTATCATCTTGTCTCTTCTCAAAATTTAATGTTATTTGCTATTTCTTATATGCTCTTATTTGAGTTTGCATATTTACTTCGTTGTTTTAGTGTGGTTTATTTGTTTCATATTTCAACTGGGAATATAATTAGATGTCTCTGTTGCCATTAATGCAAAAGAGCGTATTATTATTCCCTACATCGACTATCATTCTTTACTTTGTCAGCTAGATTCATTCCGTTGCAGTTGATTTTCTTGAATGTTACATGACTAGATTTTTTTGTGCAGTCTATTTGGTGGGTCTTGTGTTAATGGTTATTGGAGGGTTTATGTTACGATTATTCTTCAATTATAATAGTAGTAGTTTTTCTATGTTTGAGTTCCATGTTGTGAGGATCGACTCTAAGTTCTTATGAAAAAAAGATTACAAGAGTTGGGGAAGAAATGATTCGATTGTTGTGACTATTCTAATAAGTAATAACCGTATACAAGGGTCGTATAGAACGAAAAATGTAGTCAGGTGAAACCGTTCATTTGTTGGTTTTTTTTTCATGAAAAAATGCATTATTTGGTTCATATATGGAGCAAATATTGAAAATTTGAATTGCATAATTGCACTGAATTGAACCTTTTAAAATGAATTTTGTTTTCTGTATTAGGCCATCTCCAACCGTTTGTCTAAAAATGGTTGTCTATATCTATAATATAACGAATGAATAGTGTTTAAGCACTCCACTTTTAACATTGCACTCCAACAACATTGTTATTTTACACAATTATAATATTTAATTATTTTTATTAAATAATTTCTACATGCTATTCAATTATTATTAAATATTAATAAAAACGTGTATTATTCTAAACAATATATTTATATGTTGAATATTTAATAATTTTTGTTTTACAAAATTATTTGACTTTTATTTTAGTTAATATACTAATAACTAATAATACTAATTAATAAGTATACAAAAATAATTTTAAATTTGATAAAAGAAATTTCAATAACTTAATTGATAAATTTATAATTCATTATGAAATATTTTTTATGTTAATTAAAATGATAAATATTTTTTTAATTTTATTTATTATTAATACTAAGTAAAATAATAAATTTCATCTTTAGTACATTTATTTGCAAAAAAATAAGACAATATAAAATAATTTTTAATTATAAATATATTATATAGAACAATATAACATTATTTTAATATTTTTTGTATTAGCTAAATTGTAGGTTTGGTTTCTCAAATTTGAGAAGCCAAAGTTACAATTTAGCCAATTTGTTAATTATGCATTTTATTCTTGGAGCTCACTATTTTGATCTTGGTTGTTTTTTTTTTTTTAATCTTTGATCTTGGTTGTTCATATTGTGTATAATATAGGTTTACATTACACTCTTGGAGATGCTCTTATGTGCGTGGGCTAATATTCTGGAAAATCTTATAATATTTTTAATGTTATATGTATAATAGGTATTTTGGAGGGAAAAATAAAGTTTTTGTCTGTCAAGTTCGCATTGATTTCACATTTGATTCCCAATAATCTCAAAATACACATTTGGACCCCAATATTCTAAAAAAACATCTGGTCTTTCATGTTTCAGAAATTCAAAATTTTAAGTTATCTCCGTCAATTTTTCATTAGTACTAACATAATTAAGCGTGTGACGGTATATTGACGAAAATGATGAAAAATGTTAAACTATTGAAACACGAGGCATCAAATATGTTTTTTGTGAATATGGGGGACCAAATGTGAAATCATTGTAAACTTAAGGAATGAAAATTATGATTTTCCCTATTTTCGATATCTTTTATATAAAAATATAGATATGCTCAAATTTTATTTAAAATAAAATAAAATCACAGCAGCAAAGGCTCAAACAGTCCCACCACCATCACAATTATATTGAGCTAATTACACATAACCCCCTGTGTAATCTTGAATAGCCAAAAAAGTCCTTGTGTTATAAAAATTAGCAAATACCCCCCTATGTTTTGTTTGACAAAGAACTTCGCCCCTTTTTCTGAAATTGGCTGCTAAGTTATATGAAATTACTAAACTAACCCTGATAATATTTAATAATATTTCAATTTTAAATAAATAAAATGCATAAAATAAAATAATTAAAAAAAATGAAAAAAAAGAAAGAAAGAAGAACAAAAAATTTATCACGCACAGGGCAGTCAACTCATGGCATCATCTTGCTCCCCCAACCCTCCACCGCCGCACCACCACTGCCAACACACCCGCCGCACCACTTCAAACAATTACTTCAAAACGTTTTTAATTCAAATCCACCATTAGAGAAACGGAGAAGGGACGGGCAATTCTTCCAATTCTCATCTGTCAATTCTTCAATCTGAAGTGCCTTCGTTTTCCGCTGGGTTTCGATGGAGAAAGCAATTTTTTTTTTGTTTTTCCTTCTTTTGCAAACGGGCTGGAATTCTGGAGAGAGGGTGGGGGGCTGGAATTTTTTGTCCCCTTTCTTTTTTAGCAAATGAGCAAGATCTGAAGTAGGAGAGGGAGAGGAAGCTGATTAGGTTTTAAGAAATTATGAAAATTGCAATTTGGTCCTATTCAATTTGGAGAGAGGGCTTTTTTGAAATTATTAGGGGCTGAATCGAAAATTCTAAAAACTTCATTTCAGGCATGTGAAAAATCCGGGATAAATTTGTAATTTTCGAAAATGATGAGTTAGGGGTATTTTGGTCTTTTTAGGTCAAAAATCAGACTCCCAGACGCACAAACCGCGAGTGTATCACACCTTGAGCTCGGAGGGTCCTTTTTGGCTTTGACTAATTTTCACAGGGGGTTATGTGCTAATTTTTTTAACACGAGTGTTTTTTCGGCAATTCGAGATTATACAGGGGTGGTTTTTGCAAAAAACCCCAATTATATTAGCAAGAGTTGGCAGTTTTTTAATGTACAAAGCTTGGCAAATTTAGTTTATATTTCTTATTAATTACATTGATATAAGTTTTATTTCTTCTTTCACTATTGTGATTACTTGTTATAAATTGAATTAAATTAAGAAATAAAAAATAAAAGTCTGGAAAATTTCATTACTAATCTAAAAGTACGAATGTGATCGGATTTCCAAAAAATTCCGAAGTTTATTAATTATGGATAAATTTTTAGATTTCAATTTTTTTTTGGATTGAAATCTAGTTCTAATTTGTATCAGCAAAAGCAAATCCCACACATTTTCTGTTGTATATTATTAATTTATTAGAATTAAAATCCAAATTGATTTACTTTAACAATAATAATAATAATAATAATAATAATAATAATAATAATAATAATATTATCAACATTTACTATTATATGAATTATTATTTGAAATTATTAAGTGTTAAAAGTTTGACTTCAGTAGTATATTAAATATGATAAAAGTCAAAATTAACTAGATTTTATTTATATGTTAATTGTTTTTCAATAGAATTCATTTATCATTTATAAAAGATAGTATTTACAAAATTTAAAATAAAATTTTAAAACTATAAAATATAAACAATGTGTTGTACCCTAGTCCATAAGCCACCAAAAAAGTTTGATTTTAGGAGACTTCAAATTCTGTAAACCCTTAATTTGTTGTTTACCTAATTAATCAAATTGTCAAGTATTATGTAAATAAACTGATGCCTTGTGAGATTAAAGAACAGCATTAAAAGAACAGTAGACAAAACAACCAATGAAGAAGTTGAGAAAATAACCAAATATCAATCAGATACTTGGAAATTTTATTCACAAATATATACATTATTCCGACTAAAACTCGAAAACAAAAACTGAATCAAAAACCGAAAAAAAAAGCATCGAAAAATCAAATAATCGAAATTATTATTCGTCCGTGCGTCTCCCACAATCTCTGTCAAATGCATTATTGATCAATAACAATCCATCTCTCAATGGTTCATCTTCACTGGCTTACTCATACTCCATGCATTCAAACTATCAATCTTCACAGTCTCACTGCCATTGTTGAATGCATACAAATGCGCATTTCCGTACAATGCCAGAGCCGGATATACCCTAGACGTTATGCACGTCTTTCCTCCCGCTCCAAAGCTCTCCACCACCGAATTATCGATCTACGAAACAAAATTATTATTTTCAAAAAATATTAAAATAGATTGATTAAATAATACCTATATAAATAAATAAAAGAAGTATAAGGAAATATGAAATTATATATATATATATATATATATATATATATATATATACCAAACTCCTGAGAGAAAGCTTCTTTTCGTTCAAGTCCACGTTCACGAACCCTGCAAACGAGGGTCTGTACGCATCCTTCCCATCGTCCATCTTAGTCTTATCTACCGATGCACTGGACCTATTAACAAAGATTAAATTAATTAGTATAAATAAATTATAAATGTAAAATGCTACATATATATATGTATGGACAATTTTTATATATACCTTGATGCATCAGAGCACATAAGAACTTGATACTTGTCTTGATCCTTGAAAACCCTAAAGAAGACAGGAGTATATTCCTCAAGATTCTGTGAAGCCAACGTCAATATTCCGAACGGTCCCAATCCACCTTCGACGGTCGAACCCTTCTGGCCGCAAAGCTTCTGTGCATCATATCTATCCCAGCTTGGATCGAACGGCTCGGCTTTATCCAAGCTCCCGAACGAGAAAGTAACATCCACATCAGATTGTGCAGCTGTTATTCCTTTGATTTCGACAGTTTCGCCCTTGTTGAGAATCTTGTTGCTCAATTCCACTTTATTCTTTCTTAGGTTTTCGACTTCCTCGACGGGCCACTGCAGCAACTGCTTCCCGCTCGGATCGAGCGTAAGGGTACGTGGGATTAGCTGAACGCCGGCCCAACCCTTCTTGATATCTTTATCAGTAGAATCAGACTCATTAGCCCAACCCCAAAGAATCCTTCTGTTCTTGCTCGGGTCGAAGAAAGATTTGGAGGCGTAGAAGTTTCCGTAGTCGTACCTCAATCCATTCCATCCATCAATCATGTCCGGATCAGGGGTATATCTGTCTTTTTCGTAAGAACCCAAAGTGTAGTACTCGAACCTCGTGGCGTCAAGGCTCACCTTCAGCACGTGCTTCACGTTGGGCCCCACGACAGACGTGTCCAATCCATTCGTACCCGAAACCGAAACGGGGAAGAAATCCGGGCACTCCCAATTGCCGGTTCCCGCGGAAGTGTGCAGCGCGTGCTTCGCCTTAACCCAGTGCACGAAATCCCTACTCCTGTACAAGTACGAGATTCCTCTGCGGTTCCTTCTGCCGCCGATGGTGATCCTCCAGTGGCCGTCTTTGCCGAGCCATGCGGTCGTCGGGTCGCGGAAGAAAGTGGCGTTGATGGATGGATCGGAGACGATCAAAGGGTTGTTATCGGGCTTAATCCATTCGCGGAGATAAGGATCGGATAGATTAGCCGGGACAGCGTAGTTTTGGACTTGTGAGTTTTTGTCGTCGACGATTCCGGTGTAGAGGATAACGGGTTTGTTTCCGGGTAGGACTGTTGCCGACCCGGACCAGCACCCGTATTTGTCGAACGGCTTCGATGGGTAGATTGCGTGTTCGACTTTTTCCCAGTTGATTAAGTCTTTGGAGACTGAGTGGGCCCACACAATGTTGCCCCAAACAGCACCTTTGGGATTGTACTGGTAGAAGAGGTGGTACACTCCATTGAAGTACATTGGTCCTGTTTTAAAGAAGGTATGTTATTAATTATTTCAAGAATATTTTTTTTTTATTATTAGAATTAAATAATGGAGTGTGTATGAAGATACTCACCATTTGGATCTGATGTTGTTGATTCATTTTGTAATCACACACGTGGCACATGAAAAAGAAAAAAAATGGTTAGATAATCGATAAGAACAATGCAAGAATCCTCTCAAAAAAGTAACTTAATTTAACATAATAATAAATAGAGATATATAGAGATGCAACAGATGCATGAGATAGTGACGTATCACTGTCGTCATCAAGTAGGATATTTCATTGTGCCATTTTTCAAGTGGAAAATTAAAGAGAGAAAAATGGTTCAACTTGTTAGGGGACCATATGGAATAGTGGTGGTGAGTCCACACACTAGTGGATTTAATCCAAAATGGAATATTTTGTCTATTATTTGCATAGATCTTTAAATTGTACTTTGTGTCCCGTGAGTCACCGTAACTTACATTCCTCCATCAAAATTCTGTCGGACCCCGTAAATGCGGCGAGAGGGATTTCGCCATTTTTGGTGCATAATTAATGGTAAATATTTTATAATCCAAATCATGACTCTATGCATATATTGTGATTTGTGAGTCAATGTGTCATTAATATTCCTGCAATTTTCTGGGATGTGATCTTTGACCAAATTGAATTTCTTACCTCCATAACCTTAAAACATGCCTTGAAATCAAGAAAACCGACAAAAACAACATTAATTATTCAAACAATGTTTCAACTTTTTTTCTTAATCCGAACCCGAATAAACCCAAGATCCATTACCACATTATGGATCTATACATACATACATACATACATACATAGATACATACATAGATACATATATGATATATGGATGTTGTAAAAATTCAAAGGAAAGGGGGTTAGCAGTTACCGTTAATCCAGTGTTTGGTGGGCTGAAAGTGGTAGCCGGTACGGTGTTCCTTTCTGACATTGACGGCGGACAAAGACTGTAGGTGCATGAAAACGTTATGCGACGCTTCGACGCCGTTGCTGCTGTTTAGGTTTAGCAAAAACACTAAACAACAACAAACGTACACCACAACTGGCAAAGCCCAACGCACTCCTCCCTTCGCTAACTCCATCGGGCCGGGCTTTGACAGTCTACTACTATTTAAATACTAATTATAATTCTCTTATCTAACCAAATAAATATTTCTATCTGCAGTGAGATGATATTTGTGGAACAAAGTGTTGGTATTTATAGCCCTCAAACAAAACCTATTCGGGGGGGTGGGGTAGGGGTGGGGGTGGGGGTGGGGTGGGTGGTCGAGAGGAATTGTAGAGGATTTATTGATAGGGAATGGTCATTGGATAAGATACTGAATTCCCTATAATTTGTGTATTGGTTAAACTATGCGGTTGTTTTTTTAATTTATTTATTTATTTACATAATTATTAGTCAATTCAAAAGCCCTAATTAATCTCCTAGGATTTTGTGGATATTTCAGATATGGATATAATTTTGGTACACGTGTCATTATGAATTTATATCTATTTATATATTTCAGAGTGAATTAGTGGTAAGTTTTTTGAATTTATGTGTTGTATCGAATTCCTAAGAATTTATGTGTTATGACTTATGAATATTATTAGCAAAACACGCTTTATTTACTCTCTATTTGTTTTATATTACTTGTCTTTTTGGGGTATTTTTTATTTGTTATATTAGAGTTTAATAAAGTATTCATTTTATTTTCATTAATTTTGCCCCTTATCACTTTTAATTAATTAATTAAAAAATTAATTAATGATAAGAATATTTTAGTATTTAGTATGTTATATTTAGTAGAATCTATGCGTATTTATTTTCGCATCTAAGAAAGAGATTGTTTTTTTATGGGACAGTTTGGTAAAGAAATTTAAAAAAATTGAATAATTGGGGATTTTATTAATAAAATAGCATTAGGATTTTCTTAGCAATTAGAGAAGAATAGAAGGATGCCAAATGCAATGAACCCTAATTGAATTTAAAACATCTTGTTACGAAATTAACTCCGATGCACCCTCAATTCAAAGTCAAATACAAGTTTTGGTCAAATAAAAATTTGATTTAGATTTTGTTACGATGCATATAAATAGGATTATAAAAAAAATGTTGTGCTCAATTTCAAACATATATACCCCATCTCTCTAGTCAAACAAGGATCTGATTGAAATTAATTAATTAATTAATTACCATGCATATTTATTATACAATTATTGTGTCAATTTCAAACATACCCCGGCCCATTCCTGCATGCAGCAATGAAACAAAATCAGAATTATGAAAAACATGGGAACAAAAATAAATTAATTAAAACTCGTGTGAAATTAGATGAACGATTCAGCATGGTGATGAATATATAATTATATATTGAAGTATTGTCCTCCATGCTACAACTTGCAACTATGTCTCATACAATAATGATGTTAGAAAATTAACCACGGTTAAACCTCTTTAATTAAATTAATACAGTTGAGATTAAGAAAATTCTATTAATTTATTGAAATATAAAAATATTGAACTAATAATTTAATATATATTCTTTACCGAGTCGAGACCGGAAGAAATTATTATTGAAGCGATGGTTATTGATCTATCGAGGTTCTAGTAATGTATAATAGTATATAAATTGATACTGTGGGTCGACATTTTAAATGGTTTATAAACAAGTTAATAATTTGGGCTCTCACTTCGTACTCCTCATAACAATTGATCGCTAAGATTAAGTCACACTTAATTAAATATAGTGCAAGATAAATTTCTCACTAGTTCGATC
>NW_012193275.1:247844-321985 GCF_000504015.1 Erythranthe guttata | reverse complement strand
AAATTCCAGGTAAATTTAGATATGCTTCTAGATTGACAACTCCCCACAAAAGATCTCGAGCATGCTCGAAAAATGATGAGGTGTGCACATTATATTAGTCAGCACCATGACATATATACATGCCCAAGAAATAATATATAGTACCTTACATTAATTCTTGTCTCTTGACATTAAATTACTTTTATATGCCACTATGCAAATTCCTATTCATAGAAACCGCACAACAAAAACATTCTTTATTTACACATAAAAACAATAGCAAGAATAGAAAAGCCATAGTGAAAGTGAACTCCACACGTATATTGGGGGATCTTCTCTCGCTTTTCCCAACACTTTTGCTCTTTAATTAATTAGCGTTTTGTAGATGCTGCATCCCGTGAAATATACCGAGTAATTCTACACTATTGATTTACGTATAATAATACACATATTTATGTGAATATATATGTTGGATAATTATTTGTATAAATCTATAGTGCAAAATCGTCCGATACTTTTCGCCAAATGTAACTTCTCATTGACCATTAATTAGTTTTGTTTTAGTGTTTTTTTTTTAATAGTGTGGTAGTTTAATGTAATGTACTATTGAAAGAACTCATGCACTTAATCATGAACTTTTAATAAAAGAGAAATTAATTATCTAGGTATATAATTTTTGTTGTATCCTGCTAATTGAATTTGGGTGATGCTCATATATACCTAATTCAGAAAGTCAACTTACTTTAAATGATTCATGATTAAAATGAGAAAATGGAAGGTAGGATATATATTCAAATGCAGTATATATGTTTTAAATATTAATCTTAAATTTCTTAAAGGTATAATTGTAATTCTTCTTCCATGTTTTATGACATGGAAAGCATTTCTTGTATTTTCTTGTAATAGAGTGAAGGGGAAATAATAGCACGACTATAGTCTATAGTAGGACCGGAAAATTAAGTCGGGCCTAACTGAAGTCCGATGGCTCGACCCGATTATATTTAAGTCGAGCCTATGTTTTAGTGAGTCGGACCGAGTTTGAGCCATTTACTAAACCCGATTTATTTATGAGCTGGATTTGAGCTTACTATGGCTCAACCCAAATAATGCCTGACTTATTAGGTTAATAATAAAATATATAATATATTTATATTTTAATGCTATGACTCAACATACAGTTACGACCCTATAGTATTATTTTATTTTGTAAAATAAAAGGAATTAAGTGGTAACGGTGGCAATATGTAAAATAGGAATCAAACGCAAAATACCCACCGAAATTTAATTGCTGAAATTTATTACCGAGATTTGAGAATATAAAACGTTTCCAATAATAGGAGTTACTCATTTTTTTTGTACTTCTTTCAGTCTTGTCTTTAATTTTTTCCAATAACTTGCAAAAATCGTTTAGGGTTTTTTTGGATTGGCTTCAATAGATATAAATCTTGTTTATCACTTGTTTTTATAATTTTTTTTTACTCATTAAGTGGTGGCGGCGCCGGTGGCAGTAAGTAAAATAGGAATTAAATTCAAAATACCAACCGAAATTCAATTACTGAAATTTATCACCGAGATTTGAGAATATAAAATGTTTCCAATAATAATAGTTACTATTTTTTTTTACTTCTTTCAGTCTTGTTTTTAAGTTTTTTCAATAACTTGCAAAGATTGTTTCGGGTTTTTTTGGATTGACTTCAATGGAATATAAATTTTGTTTATCACTTGTTTTTATAATTTTTCTTACTCATTACAGTTACATAGTAATTGGGCCCGATTTAAACCCGAAACACGAAAAAATACATGAACCGAGCTTGAGCCTATACTAACGAGGTCCGATGATATGTGAGCTTGAGCCTATACTAATTAACGAGGTCCGATGATATGTGAGCTTGAGCCTATACTAACGAGGTCCGATGATATGTGAGCTTGAGCCTATAATAACGAGACCCGATGGTATGTGAGCTTGAGCCGATCCAAGCTTGACTCACATGACCCAATTGCCTACCTTAATCTATAGCAACGTAACATATGATAAGCATGATTACAAAAACAAAAACCAAGAAAATACTTAGCTGCATGTATATTACTTAGCTATTGCAAAAAATACGAAGTTGCATCAACATATTCTCAATCGTATATATGCATCAAAATAACTATTATTCCTTCATCATAATTTGGGGTGTAAACTGAACGGATCAAATCAGAATTAGCCATTTTGGAAGAAATATCATTTTTTTTTTCAGAAGTGAAAGACTAGTTTCAATTTCGTTCTAGAAAATGAAAATCGGAATATCGGAAATTGGAACAAAAAAATATGTTCCAAATGGAAAGTTTCGGATCGGAATCGGCAAAATTTGATTTTTTTCAATTTTTGGTCACCTAAAATATAAAATACATAATAATATTGGTATTTAAGTGTAATATTCGGAAAAAAAAAAATTGGAATTATTTTCAACACTTAAATCGCATCGAAAATCGGAATCTCGTATAATATACCACCGATCCAAATAATTTCGAAAAAATAGGAAGTCGTAATTTCGGGATTCTGATTGAAAAATATTAATCTAAAAAAACAAATAGATCAGAATGGGCGGAAATCGAAAATTCTGTTCCAATTTCCACCCCTAATCATACTAGTTACTAATTCAACAAATTAGGTTGTAATTACTAATTACAATTTTGCACTAGCTAGGTGCGCTTGAGAGCCATATATTATATTATGGGTAAATCACAACCACCTCCCTGAGTCAAATCTTATTTACGAAAAAATCCCTTATTTTTTTAGAAACTACATCCAACCTCAGCACTTTGTAAGTTTCTTGCATCCACACCCCTATAAAAGGGTGTTAATATAAGAAATCTACAAAACACAGGGGTGAATGTAATTATAAAAAAATGAGTGTTTTTTTCATAAATAAACTTTAGCTCGGGGGCGGTTGTAATCTACCCATTTTATTATTATGAAACCTCAAAATTGGCATTTTCAACTTTTCCCCCCCTTCAAATATTTTCCTATATATGTAATTGTATGTAGCGTATGTTTGCTAGGAAACTTTAATGGAGTGAAAAATAATAAGTGGAGGCATGAATAACTCATCTCACCCACTTAGAGGCTTAGTGGAAAAATCAACATGATGTTTTGTCTTTCGACACTTTTTCTGCACTATTTCTGTTTCTGCAGCAAACCATATCTTTTAAGTTTTGCACACCAATATTTCTAGGCTAGCTTTTTTGTGTGCCAATTTGTTTTTCATTTTAGTATTTTCATTTATTGATGTATCAACATGTTTATTGTCAAATATTATGCACATTTGTAGAATGAATCTTAATTTGTTTTGTTGATTAATTATTAAATTTAACTAAATGGTGGGACGACTAGGAACTTTCGGTTCGGTTGTAATTAAAACTGCAAGTTTGGAACCCATAACTCCATAAGTATATTTCAGTGTTCTTTATAATTAAGAGTCTGTTTGACTAAGCTTATAAGATCTTAAATAACTTATAAGCTATTAAAATGTGTCTGGTAATTTTTTTTCCAAAAGATCTTATTTTAAAAAAAAAAAGTGCTAAGGAGCTTATACGATGTTTTTTTAAAAAAATACCTTCACTTCACCTCTTTTATATAAGATCTTATTTACTTAGTTGCTAAAACATTAAAAGCATAATATTTTACTCAACTAACCTATAAGTTTCATATCCAAACACTAAAAAATTAATCTTTAAAATAAGATCTAAGAACTTATCAGCTTCTAAAATAACTTATCAGATGTAGGAACTTATAAGAGGTTTTAAATAAGTTTAGCAAAACGGGATGTTACAAATTTTGTTCGGTTGTAACTATAATGACTAAATTTTGAGGTGTTAGTTGTGTGTGTGTGTGTGTGTAATTGGAGAAGATTCATAAACTAATGTCCACAACAAAAACTAAAACAAAAAATTAAACAATGTTAATCAATAAAATTCGTTTTGCCCTACTCCAAATAATATTGTAGGTTGCACGTACTAGAGACAATAATAATGATTGTTCTATGCCTAAAATACTATAAAAAGGGATATATAAAATTATTGTTGAATTGGAATGTAATTGACAAGTTGATATTTAAGGCCAAATTCTAACAATTTTTAATATAATATATAATCCGATGAACTAAATTCCTTACTAATTAATTAATTAGTAGTCATATCCCCTTGCAATGAATTTTGTAGGTACACTAAAAAGGAAAAAAGGAAAAGAAAAAAGAGAGAGAGAGAGGATAATCTTGTATTAAAAATCAAAAATATCATGATATATTTATCTTTTAGTTATAAAAAAAAAAAAAAAAAAAAAAACAATTGTAGGGTGCATTTTGTCATTGATATGCAATTAAGGGTGCATTTTGCCAATACCAAAATTTAAGGGTGCAAAACACCAATCCACATAATTTTGGGGAGCAAACTGCAATTCACCCCTAAATGCATTATAAATGATTTTTTTGCCAATAAATTAACATGAGAAAATCTCTAGTAATTCGATATACACATGAGTAATAAATTCTAAGAACTCTTTAAATTTTTTGGTAGGCACATCAGATTTTGTGCATGTCAGCACATCAAAAAAAGAAAGGAAAAAATAAAAGGAAACCAAAGCTTCCATATAAAAGGAACATTTAAATCTTCTTATAATTACCATATATATATATTTATAATTTAAATCTGGCAAACAAAACTGAATTTGCAATCAACAATATAATCCAGGAATTCTCAAACACAATTAGATTTTCCTTAATTTGACTATAAATACATCCCAACTCCCTCTCTAATTTTCATCTCACTACCAACATTTTTTCCTATTTAATTTCATTTATTGAATATTAAGTTGTTTTACTAATAATATAATTCTCCTAAAACTCGAATGGAGCTCTCGAATAGTATCCGTTGGGGTTTGCCAATTTTGTATGTATGTTGTTGTTTAGCATTCTTCGACAAAAACGGCGTCGAAGCATCGCATAAAGTATTCACACAATTCCAATCTTTGCCTCCTAATGTTACAGTGACTCAAGCAAACAGAACTGGATATCACTTTCAACCCAAAAAAAATTGGATTAATGGTAATTCCTATTTAATTTTCTTCATTTAAAAAAAACATTTTCAATAATAAGTATATATGGCATAACTTATTATATGTATTAGTACATAATTTTTTTGAGTTGCTTGAATTAATATATTTAGTGACACTTGTTATTTTCCTCTTTCCATAATGCTGCGTGGGTGATGAACGAACCAACATCAGATCCAAATGGTAAGTTTCTCCCTTCTCTTCTTCTTTTTTTTTTTTTTTTTAACGTTGCCATTTTTAGTATTTTTATAACTATTTTTTTCAAAATTTTATTGCATTTGGTACCTTTTGTTACATCGAATTGTTAAAAAACTCCAGATATTTTTAATATTAGCAAATACCCCCCTCTTTAGGCAATAGTTCACGCCTTATTAAAAAGTTCTACACTTTAAGCCTGCAATTGAATGCTACTATTTAGTTAAATTAGTATCACCTTTCCCTTATGTGATTAATTTTGTCGGGTGATTAAATAAAGACAATTTTATCCTTAAAAAAATATATTAATTATATTCTTAATTTTGTTAATTAAAAATCTTTGTAGACATTTCTTATTTAATACCAAAATTTAATACAAGAATTGAATCTAATTAATCAAACATCTCACTGACAAAATAATTAGTTGGTAGGGCATATTAATTCAATCTTAATTAGCAAAAGAGGCCTAAAACAATTTGAATCATAAAAGAAAGTTTGCTAATAATAATAATTCACAGATTTTTATTTTTAAAATAAACCCTAATTTTCCATGTCTAAGTTTCCTCAAAAATTAATTAGTCCTCTTTTAATTTCGAACAGCACCAATGTACTACAATGGAGTCTATCACCTCTTCTATCAGTACAATCCCAAAGGAGTTGTCTGGGGAAACATAGTGTGGGCCCACTCAGTGTCGAAAGACCTAATAAACTGGACACCATTAGAGCCCGCAATTTACCCATCGAAGCCCTTCGACAAATACGGGTGCTGGTCCGGGTCGGCAACACTCCTACCCGGAAACAAACCCGTTATCCTCTACACCGGAATCGTCGACGACAAAAAAACCCAAGTCCAAAACTACGCTATCCCGGCTAATCTATCCGACCCGTATCTCCGCGTATGGATTAAGCCGGATAACAATCCCTTGATCGTCGCGGATAAATCCATCAACAGCACCTTCTTCCGCGACCCGACGACTGCATGGCTTGGCGGCGACGGCAGCTGGAGAATCTCCATTGGAGGGCAGAGTGAATCTAATAATAATATTAATGAGTTGAGTACCGGCGTTTCGTATTTGTACAGAAGCAAGGATTTTTTGAAGTGGGAGAAAGCCGAACGCCCGCTGCATGCATCGAACGGTACCGGGAATTGGGAATGCCCGGATTTCTATCCGGTTTCGGTTTCGGGTACAAGTGGATTAGATACTTCTGTTGTGGGGCCCAACGTGAAGCACGTGATGAAAGTGAGTTTGGATGTCACGAGGTTCGAGTACTACACTTTGGGTACGTACGATGTTGGAAAAGACAGATATGCCCCTGATCCGGACATGGTCGATGGGTCGAACGGGCTGAGGTACGATTACGGAAACTTCTACGCGTCGAAATCTTTCTTCGACCCGATTAAGAATAGAAGGATTCTTTGGGGTTGGGCTAATGAATCTGATACTACTGATAATGACGTCAGCAAGGGTTGGGCTGGTGTTCAGGTATTTTTATTTTCTAATTTTGGTCCTCTATTTTTGCTTATTTAGAGATCTAGTCCTCTAATTTGTCATGTTTTGCATTTTTTTTGGGTCCTGTTTTGCATTTTTTTTGGGTCCTATTTTGCATAACTTTTTTCATTTTATGACGCGGCAAATAAACCTGATGGATTTTAATTAATTACTTAATATAGATGCTTAAAGGAGCATTTATAATTTTTAAGAATCCATATAATTAAATTCCGACGAGTTTGTTTAGCTATGTCATTAAACAACGGGTAAAATTCAAAGTTCGCGTGAAGTAGGTCAAAAGATGCCAAGTTTGCATAGATATTGTGTTTAGATGCCAGAAAAATTAAAATCACAATTTTCCCATTTCAATATAATTTTTTTTTTGCCAGCTAATTCCACGAACGATTGTTCTTGATCCGAACGGAAAGCAATTGCTGCAATGGCCTATTGAAGAAGTGGAAACCCTAAGAGGGAACAAGGTGGAATTGAGCAATAAGATTCTCAACAAGGGCGAAAGTGTCGAAATAAAAGGAATAACAGCTGCACAGGCTGACGTGGATGTAACCTTCTCGTTCGAAAGCTTGGATAAAGCCGAGCCGTTCGATCCAAGCTGGGATAGATATGATGCACAAAAGCTTTGCGGCCAAAAGGGTTCGACCGTTGAAGGCGGATTAGGACCGTTTGGACTATTGACATTGGCTTCACAGAATCTTGAGGAATATACTCCCGTCTTCTTCAGAATATTCAGAAATCAAGACAAGCATATAGTGCTTATGTGCTCCGATGCATCAAGGTTAATATCTACATATATATTTATTTTCTTGCATAATTTTATAGTACAATATACATATATCAAGGTAATCTTTGTTGACTGCAGGTCAACCTTAATGGATGGTAAGTCGCATATAAAAGATGGGAAGGATGCGTACAGACCCTCGTTTGCAGGATTCGTAAATGTGGACTTGAAAGAAAACAAGCTTTCTCTCAGGAGTTTGGTATATTATTTCATATTTCATATACTTTTATTTATATCTTATATCCAATGAAGGTTTTATATATAAGACTAATTAATCGATGGATGTATATATATGTTACGTTGTAGATC
Organism: Erythranthe guttata; assembly: GCF_000504015.1. Next base: position 314,121 of record NW_012193275.1, on the reverse strand, counting down.
GATAATTCGGTAGTGGAGAGCTTTGGAGCGGGAGGAAAGACGTGCATTACGTCTAGGGTTTATCCGACTCTGGCAGTACAAGAAAACGCACATTTGTATGCATTCAACAATGGCACTCAGAGAGTGAAGATTGATAGTTTGAATGCTTGGAGCATGAGTAAGCCATTGCAGATGAATGATTGAGAGATATATGGACTCTATAGATAGATATTTTATCAGATATTTGCAATTAGGGTTTAGATTTTGAATAAGAATGGTTCTAAAATAGAAAATGTCTATTTAGAAACTCATCGATCATAGAAACAAATGTAAGAATCCTGATAGGGTTACGTTCATACACAATCAATAATACAATTTGATACTTTATCTCGAACCTCGTCTCTTTTTACTACTTTTCCCGCTCTCTTGTTCGTATCCTACAACCATATATAGTCCAACGATAGGAGAGCGTTTTCGAATTAAGGTCAAGGAAGTAGAGTTCGAAAATGGGTCTTGGAGTGCAAATTTTGCACCACCAATATATATATATATATGTATAATAAAGGAAACAATGAAAATTAATTATGATAGTATTAATTATAATTTTGACTCAAAATTCAACCCCATCCGTGAGAAACCACAAAATCCCAGGAGAGAAATGGTCTGAATTGCCAAACAAACGGTTCCCCGATTTTATTTCTTATCCATTCACTATTATAGTATTATTAATTAAATCAATAAAATAAAAACAAAACTATTAATTTCATCCACTAAAACATCTACAATCTCGCACCACATATGTTTTCTTCCTTACCTATAAATACATTCCAACTCTCTTCCTCCAATTTCATCCCACTTTGTTCTTTCTTTTTCTAGCTATTAAATAAATAAATAAATAAATAAATAAATAAAATAGAATAATCACACTGTCAAAGCCCAATGGAGTTCACAAAGAGAGTGCATTGGGTTTTGCCAGTTCTGTATATATCTTGCTTAGCTTTTCTTTTCAACACGAATAACTTCGTCCTCGTCGTAGATGCTTCCCATGATGTTTTCTCGGAAGATGTGCTGTCTTTGTCTGCCGTTAACGTCAAGAAAGAACACCGATCTGGATACCATTTCCAACCCACCAAACATTGGATTAACGGTATACATACATACCTCACTTTCCATAATAATGTATATGTATTTGCATGGTTTGGAATTTTTCTTTAGGGTTTGCTATTTTTCCCGTTTACGTACTTTGACATGCATGCATGACGTGTTTATTTCTCTTTTTCTTTTTCATGTGTCCCCCTCCGCGTGGATGATCATGATACTATGAATCAACATCAGATCCAAATGGTAATTAATTAATATTTTTCTTCTTTCTTGAAAATAAATAAAATATTCTTAAATTTTATTTCCTAAAAAATAAATTTTAATTATTTTCACAGGACCAATGTATTACAATGGAGTCTATCACCTCTTCTATCAGTACAATCCCAAAGGTGCTGTTTGGGGCAACATAGTGTGGGCCCACTCAGTGTCCAAAGACTTGATCAACTGGAAAAAAGTAGAGCACGCAATTTTCCCATCGAAGCCATTCGACAAATACGGGTGTTGGTCCGGGTCGGCAACAGTCCTACCCGGAAACAAACCCGTTATCCTCTACACCGGAATCGTCGACGACAAAAACACACAAGTCCAAAACTATGCAGTCCCGGCTAATCTATCCGACCCGTATCTCCGCGAATGGATTAAGCCCGATAACAATCCCTTGATCGTCGCGGATAAAGCCATCAACGGCACATATTTCCGTGACCCGACAACCGCATGGCTCGGCAAAGACGGCCACTGGAGAATCTCCATTGGCGGCAAAAAGAACAACAGAGGAATTTCGTACTTATACAAAAGTAGAGATTTCATGCATTGGGTTAAGGCCAAGCACCCACTGCACGCTACTGCAGGAACCGGCAACTGGGAGTGCCCGGATTTCTTCCCCGTTTCGGCTACTAATGGATTGGACACCTCTGTTGTGGGGCCCAATGTGAAGCACGTGATGAAGGTGAGTCTTGATGCCACGAGGTTCGAGTACTACACTTTGGGTTCGTACGACGTTGGAAAAGACAGATATATCCCTGATCCAGACATGATTGATGGATGGAATGGACTGAGGTACGATTACGGAAACTTCTACGCGTCGAAATCTTTCTTCGACCCGAGCAAGAACAGAAGGATTCTTTGGGGTTGGGCTAATGAATCTGATTCTACTGATAATGATATCAAGAAGGGTTGGGCTGGTGTTCAGGTATTTATTTATTTTCGTCGTCCTATTTTTCGACATTACATTGTAAAATAAATTCATTTGTTCTTATGGGTTTTTTTTTTTTTGATTAGCTTATTCCACGTACAATTGTTCTTGATCCGAACGGCAAACAATTGCTGCAATGGCCTGTTGAGGAATTAGAAACCCTAAGAGGGAACAAGGTGGAATTGAGCAATAAGATTCTCAACAAGGGCGAAAATGTCGAAATAAAAGGAATAACAGCTGCACAGGCGGATGTGGATGTTACATTCTCGTTCGAAAGCTTGGATAAAGCCGAGCCGTTCGATCCGAGCTGGGATAGATACGATGCACAAAAAATTTGCAGCCAAAAGGGTTCGACTGTCGAAGGCGGATTAGGACCGTTTGGACTATTGACATTGGCTTCACAGAATCTTGAGGAATATACTCCCGTCTTCTTCAGAGTTTTCAAGGATCAAGATAAGCATCTTGTTCTTATGTGCTCTGATGCATCAAGGTACATACATAAGTACCTACATATATTTGTATATATGTATATATCTACCGTAATTTCTTCCTACTTATTTAATCTTTGGTTACAGGTCGAGTATAAAGGATGATAAGACGAAGATGAAGGATGGGAAGGATGCATACAGACCCTCGTTCGCAGGATTTGTGAATGTAGACCTAACCGAGAAGAAGCTTTCTCTCAGGAGTTTGGTAAATTCACATTTCATATACTCTGATTAATTCTAATCCTTTGATCTTACTCTAAACCGAGGCTATTTCATTTTTTTCTTGCAGATTGACAACTCTGTAGTCGAGAGCTTTGGAGCAGGAGGAAAGACTTGCATTACATCGAGGGTTTATCCAGCACTAGCACTATTCGGAAACGCACACTTGTACGCTTTCAATAACGGCACCGAGGCTGTCAAAATCGACAGTTTGAATGCCTGGACCATGAACAGGCCCCGGGAAATGAACCACTGAGATGCCGAAAGCCAATGAAGATCCATCGCTTTTAAGTTAGAAGAACCCTTGTACAAATCTGTAAAAAAAAAATAACATGTACATTTTCTTGCAGTTGTTATTAATGAATTCTAAGATGGTTTTATCTTTAAGACCATATGCAACATATCTTGCTTTCAGACAACATTAACTTTTACATAGAAACCTTAGCCAGTAATAGACTCGTCCGATCCAACAAATCAATTAAAATTGGCAATGTTTTACAATCGATAAAGCGCGTTCATTACATTTTTTTTTAATAAAACAACTCGGAACCAATGAGAAGCTCTTATCCCGAGAAGGGATTTCTTCATATAGATGAGCCCTACTTGTTCTGCACCTAAAAATGACTCTAGAACAATTTCTTCCGGGTGTGTGTAAGGTAATACATACATGATAAGTACAAATACAAAATATTTAAACATCATGCAAAAGAAAAGATATATATATGCTAGTTGATCTGTGAAAGTGGCTCACGAGGATTTAGCAATGACTTTTGTTCCTTCCCTTGAAACGATTCGTATGAATGGTTTTCTCGGAATTCTTCTTGAAGAGCCTCCATAGGCATGGAGCAAAGTGACTCAATAGTTCCCTTGCTCGGAATATCTGGTTCGCACCTTGTAGGTGTGGACCCCGTTGGTTCGTAATCCTAAGAGTTGATATTCAAAATAGTTAGGCGGTTATATTTCACCATTACAAATCTACATCGTACATTAAAAATATAGACAGACATACCGTGTATTTGTGCGTAAAAGTATCAACCGCGTGCTTTTCAATACAGGATGCTTGCTCTGAATGATCTCTGTTAAGGTTCTCAATTATTTCTGAATGAGCTCTAGCAGTCGTCAGAATTTGAGAAACGGATAGTTTTTCTTGCTCTGACAAACCTGAATTTTAAATAAATGCAAAGTCAAATTAGAAAATCGGTCTGACCAAAATAAACACTGCAATAAGTACCAAAATAACTAAATGGTTAAGTGGACCAAACAGCAACCAACATTAAACTAATTAGTCATTAGACTATCGATGTGAAATTTACAAATCAATCTCTGCCACTTAATATAGTTACAAATTAATCAAAATTGCAGGTTCACTTCTGCTATATAAACATATTCAGATAATTCGTGTTTCTTAAGAAAATACATTTTTACAAGTATTTGCAAAATAACTGAATAAGCAGTCCAGGTACTGGACATTAAACTGCATGTCAAACTTATTCGCTTTATGATTGTACATACGTGACTATTCATTGTGACCACTGATGAAGCCCACGGATTCAACAACCACCAAACCAGCCAATAAAAAGTGTGCAGCTTTTCAAGTTTAATAATTTCTGTCCTATTTCAGTTGGCGCATAGTTTAAATGAGAGTTAAAAGAAAATATGAAGCGTTTAATAATTATTACAGATCCACCCCAAATATAAAGCGCTTAATAATTATTGGCCAGCTGGTCAGCAAATATGAAACCAAGAGATATGGCTATTATAAACCAAGTCGATGCTGAAAGCAGTGTTTGCACCAATTTTAAAAAAATTCTAATATGCTGGCAATCAATATCAGTAAGAAAAGCAAAAAAACTGTGAAAATGAACTGCAATAAAACTCTGAACGATTAAAAAGAAAAGAAACAAAAAAGTCTTGAGAAACTAACCATCAAAGCAACGAATGATGTCTTCACCGCTCTGTTGAGCATCGTCCTCAACTGTAACTCTCGCAGATTCAACCTCAACATCATGTTGCTCATTACTCTCATTCATGCTCCTGAAACAGAACCACTCGAGAGATAACAATCATGCTGCACATGTTTTTACTTGACAGAGCTTCAAATACTAGTTATGCATGTATATAATGACTTGTCTGTTTGTAAACTCTCCAGCCAGGCATAATGTAAGAGAAAGAACATGTGCAACTAGAGAAAGTTTCCTGTGTTTTGATACCTGACATGTGAAGTAATTGTTGAGGCATGCTGACTTCCCATGCTAGTCAATGACTTTTGAGTTGTTTGCCACTTGTTCAAAGCTGTGTCAGCAGTGTTTACACTGAGAAATAATAGTGAAAAAGATTAGTCGCAAAGAAAGGCAACAAATCAAATCCAGCCAGAAAAAACATACAATAAAAAAAACAGAGAGAGAAGATAAGGAGAACTACCGAAATAAATTATGTATAAAGAGATGAGGCAGGGATAAAATGCATTGGCATAAGTCTTACCATTTCTGCAGAAGCAACTCCATGCGACAATGTTTAGCTGCAGAGAAGTCAGCATTATCATTAAAGTTACTTTCTGCTTGTGTAAAGCACTCCTGCCATTTTCTTTTTAGATCTGAAGTAATGCCGTCCACTGTTGAGGCATGTCCATCCAAAAACATCTTGTTTCCAACTACGCTATCATTAAGATCACCAAGCCTTGCATCGACCTGCCAGCTGTCTAGGTTAGTTACCTAAAGAAACTGAAAATACCAAAATAAAAACAAATGGTGACAACAAAAATGCCAACCATCTCTTTCTGACGGCGCATACAATCAGAAACTAGACTTGTCATATCAGCAATAAGCTTCTTTGCGTCTGATTTGGACTTTTCCTGCAGAAATCAAAACTAATATAAGATACAAGATACAGAGGCACACTTTCAGTATTGAATATTGACAACTAACTTCTATTCAGCCAACCTCATAAGCTTTACGAAATTCAGTAATGCACTTTGTCTGAACTTTATCAACTTGAGCTGCATGACTTCCAAGCCTTTCTGATTCTTTCGATAGCTTCTCAAGGAATCCATGAAGGGATTCTGAGGTATTCGTCAAGTGCTCTATGCTAGCATTAAATCTCTGGAAAAATCTCAAGTTAATATAGCAGATAAAAGGGGCAAATAGACCATAATGCCCTACGTGGTAATACAACAATCTTTTATAGGGGGGCTCAGAAAAGTAATAATCTGAATATGCAAACCTGTCGAAGCTCCCTCACTAAATGTGCCATTTCCCCCTGATGACTTGATAGAGTTTGTTGAAGATCGTCAAAAACTGAATTCACTTCAATAGACTCTTCAGCTAATAACTATCGGAGGTTTAAAAAATAAGGGTGAGATTGTACCAGACAAAGCTACAAAGACCACAGAAGAATCTTATAAGTAGTCTTACTTTTTCAATAGACTGTGAGTTAGAAGAGGCCAAAGCTGACAGTTCATCCAAAGCAGCATTATTACCGGCTTTGTGCAGCCTAATAACATTTTGAACAGCCTCAAAATGAGAGATACACAGAGCCTTTGATGTGCTTACTTTCTTCTTTAGTTCTACAGCAGCCTACAAACAAAATTTGTCAATAACAAATGAATTGTATAACTCACAAGTCCAATCTGCTGCAAAGAAAGACATATTATACAAAGGTGAACAAAATTCGGGAGGAAAAGATATTATAACCAGCTGAATGGTAGAAAAATTACCATATCATGTACTTCAAGAAAAGAAATACAGAGATTTTCAACACATTGGAGATGTTCACTTTGTTGAGACGTAGATCCAGCCAGCAACTTGCAGAGGGTATCAAGCTGCTGGGTGAGATCAGCTTGATAACTGTTCACGGTTGACCTATTACCAGCATTCAGTTTGTCCTCCCTAGCTGCAAATTAATAACAATTAAAAGTACTGGCATTTACCCAACCATAATAAAACACACAAGGCAACATAAAGATGTACCAATTTTCAGAAATAGTGAGGCATTGTCTTTCTGGCATTTCTCCAAATCCGCACGCAATACACATGCTTGATGAGCCAGTGCATTTTCTGATCATATATTCAGAAACATTTTTTAGACACCACAGGATAAAAATTCAAACTGCTAGTGAAGTTATAAAATACCAGATTTTTTTTGCTCAGATATTATAAAATCCCGCTCCTTGAGGAAATATTGGCATCTTTTTAGTTCGTTCTCAGTGTCTGCCAGCAGTTTGCTTGTTTGGTTCAAGTCTTTCTGCGAACAACTAGACATTAGCTGACAGACGATTTCAAAACATTAGTTGACTCAATTAAGATAACTTACTTGGGTTGCATTGAGTTTGCTGTTCAATTGAGTATATTGTTCAACCTGGCCTTCATATTTAGCTTGCAATTCCTCCATTCGCTGCATATCAACAGCCAAGCAATTCGGCCTTCAGGAATAGTCAAATCAAATGCTAATATTTGGTATAAAGAATATCAAGTAAACTGACCTTTTGGTGGTTTTCTATTGTCACTCCCATTTGTTCTATTTGATCAGCCATTGCCTAAAATCGTAAATAAAAGTCAGTAATGATAAAAGAACAGAAAATTAAAGTCCATTACTATAAATAACACAGCCAATAGAGCACTTCATCTGCAGAACCTTATATTATTTTTTTCAACTAAAGTATAGCTATTAGCCTCGCCAAGAAATAAACTCTGAAGGATTGTCATGATTTTAAAGAAGGAGATAAAATTTAAAGGAATGCAGCATTCAAGAGGTAGCACCTTCCTATCACTCTCCTCCTGGTAGTATCGCTCCTTGGGGATGTAAACACCATTCTTTTCCCGTGTAGCATAAACCTCTAATCAGAGGGAGAGAGAGAGTAAATGAGAAAGTGACATAGAATAAAATAGCGACATCAGTAATCACTAATTCATAAGACAAAAGTTCTTACCTGCTTTAAGTTTATCAATTTCCCCGTAGAGATCTTTAATCAGCGTTGATTTCATCATTTTCTGATTCACCTGGATGTTAAAGTAAAAGATCTTGAGGATATACTATATGAAGGAAGCAAAATTATCATTGTAAGCACCTTCAACCAATATAAATGCTACAGATTACCCTCTCATGCACTACATCTCACAAAATGAGCTTAAAGTGATGCTGATGTCAAACAATATTGCAATGTGTACATGTATCAAATAAAAGATTGAGCTTCATTGCAAGATATATTATTTTTACAACAAGATATTTTCTCAAACTGAATTATTTCCTCAAAAGAGTAAATGCAATTTAGGCAGAGATAAAAAAAATGAAATGGAAGAAACTCTAAGAGTGCGTTTAGATGGAAGGATTTGGGGAGGGATTTGATTTGGGGAAGGGATTTGAAATGACTCCAATTTTGGAGTCATTTGAAATCCACCTCAATTGCTCAAAACATGACTAAAAAGGAGGGGTGTGGATTTGAAATCCATCCCCAAATCCCTCAACCCAAACAAGTCCAAGGGATTTGTTATTATGGATTTGAAATCCCTTCCCCAAATCCTTCCATCCAAATGCACCCTAAGGGTTAAATGTTTTACTCTTTTTTTAAAAGGAGGATAGTTACTGGTTTCTAATTCCCCTCCTGGTGTCTTGAACCCCGGTAAAAATGATGAAAAAAGGCAAACTTAGTATGCGACTACAACAAATAAGTAACAAACCTCGGGTTTATTCTTTATATGCTTAGCCCTGTGAGCATAATCTAAAGTGCTAAGGGTCTCCTCAAGACAGTGCACAGCTGGTGATACTGTAGCTATAATACAAGTTTTTGTTCTTCCCCCCAATGAATCACGAAGCAAACGAGTGAGCTTGCTATCCCTATAAAATGAATTAGCTCACGCGGTCAAGCTTCAATTAATTAATAAAGAAATGTATACAAAATAAGTCAAACACTCACACCATACAAGAGATTTACCTGTAGGGAATATGTCCAAGATGCTCTACAAGAGCATTAATTACTCGCCCTAATGTTAGCAGACTTTTATTTATTTCTCCCGCCTCTCTTGCCCTCCCCTGGAAAAAAAGAGAACAAATCAATTAGGAGAATAATAATGGAGGACGATGCTGGTAGACAACAAACACGAACAGCATTCATTGTACAGATTTAACGAAGCCTCAAAAGAATTATTTTTTTATAAACAGGCCAAATTTGTAAAAATGATAACTAGAGCACAGGATCAAGGATTCACCTCCCTTGCACCAGACCGGGAGATGTTCTCCGAACCAGCCAAGTCAACTAAATTTAGCTTGCCACATTTTATTAGTTCTTCACCTTCAGGTGTTGCTTCCTTTATATGAATTGTTATGGTAAAGAGAGAATGTGATCGACTGATTCAAAAAACAAATCGGATTAAAATTTAGTTTCAAGAAGAGTAAAAGAAACATGTAATACATGTCAAGAAGAAACGTAAAGAACCTTGATTGTTTGTTAAGTAAGGTTTCTGCAGTTCGACGTTTAGCAGATCCCCTCTCAAGTAGAGTGAAAATCTCACTAGCACTTGTCACAATTTCCTCTTCGAGTCCTCTGACAAGAACACCACCCTTTCCATCTTCCATGAGGGGCAATTGCTTTTTCTGCTTGTCCTCAGAAACAACTCTAGACAAATCTTCTGGGCCTAGCAAGTCGGTGATTTCTTCATTATATAGCTCCAAGAAAGTCACTTTTACACTGTATTCTGCATTTTGACTCTCTAATGTGTCAAATATTTGCTTTACTGATCTTGGTATGACTCCCGCTTCTGGTGGCAAATCTCCATTATGGCAGGCCTTCAAGATAACGAAACCAAAAATCAAACGCAGACCAAAAATCAAAGACCGTGAGTGGAATCATATGAATCTATAGTACCTTTGACCTCTTACTTTCACCCTCCATGGTATACGTTTTTCCTGTGCCCGTTTGCCCATAAGCAAAAATCGTACAGTTAAAACCTTCCAAAACCTCATTGACTATTGGTACAACTGCTTGTTCATATAGATCCTTTTGTTGGGCATTAGGTCCAAACACCTAGATATAAACAAAAAAGACAGATTGTAATCTTCTGAAAACCAATATAATTCTTAAAAGTACAGTACAACGCATATAAAATCTCAATATTTATGCAGTTTATTACAAAAATCAACAGCGATCAAAATCAGTGTGTTAATTCACGCACTCTAACAGGGGTCTAACATCGAGTAACTACGAATACTCTTCAACTGCTCAATTTTCCAGTAGTAAAAATAACAGTCTCAAAAGAACTAGTGGAAGCACTAGCATACATTCAACTCTTCTATAAGTTCAGTCGACCAATCCTCATATGCTAATAATAAAAATTCTAATTTGAAAATATTCAAATAGCCGAATAAACAAATAAACCCATATACAGTACCTTGTCGAAAGTAAAGACTCTATCGATATGCTTTCCGGCGATGCTCTGAGAAACGGCGACCTCTCTCTGGTACTCGTTGCACGACAGAACCTGCGGCGCGTTGTTACGCAACTCATCGTCGCTGAACGGCCTGAAAATCCCCAAAATTCAGCATGAATTAAAACAAAATCAAAGATTGTGGGAGAAGCAGAAATCGATAAAGAATTTCAAAAACCCTAGAATCACAGCAAAGGCCGACTACCTGCACCGGAGGAGAACCTGCACATTCACCCCCTTCTCTTTCTCCTGCCGATTCGACATCTTCCAAGTGTGTGTGTGTGTGTGTGTGAATTATTTCTGCTGATTGAACAATTTTAGTAGATTTCTCTCTCACACTGAGTGTGTGTGGCGGTGTGTGAGGATTGAGAAATGAAATCGGAGCGGGACGATGAGGTCTGACTGAGAATTTGAAATTTGAGGAGCCGCTGCGAGAAATTCAGATCTAACGGCTCATGTTGTTTTAAGAAAGTTTACGAATTTTAAGATTGACGGAAATACCCTTACGCCTCTATGGTATTTGAATTTTTAGATTGGGCCTTCACGTTTCCACTATAATTTTGAAAAACTACTAAATAAATTTTGGGTTAATTTCACTTCAGCCCCTTTACTATTAAAACCTTCAATTACTCCCCCTCAATTAGTTTTTATACCAGCAAAACCCTTTCTTCTTATTCTTCTTCTTCTTTTAAGCCAAGTCTCTCCCTTTTTTATTTACTAAAAAAAATCTTTTTATTTTTTATTATTTTGCGAACTCGAACTTTTTAATTACAAAAAAAAAAAAATCATATGTATAAGTTATACTCATTTTTATTTTGTTTATTTTTACTCCATTTTATTTTATATTTAGAAAGCTATATTACACACACACACACACAAAGCCTACACTTAACCGATTAGATGGAATTTTAGAATTAATTTATGTGTATAAGCTTAAGATAAAGGAAAAAAATATTTCATTTTTTAAACAAAATTGAACGAAAATAAAATGGAGTAGAAATTCGAAAAATAATAATAAGGTGAGTTTGTGAATGTTTGAACAAAGAGGTAAGTGAATGTTTTCTACTAATATAAACACGTATGAAATTAGACCATAAATAAATTTTCAAGAAAACATGTTGATACAAATGAGAAGTCATTAATTCACCATTTCCACGTGAGATAGGAATATCGAAAATCCATCCCGCAAGGAATGATCGAGTTAGCAGTTGAAGTAAGTGTTACTTTTCTCACATAATTTGTCAATGGTGACTAGTTCGAGTTTGTCACACATGGTTGGCCTATTATAATTTACGTTTCTCACGTAATTTGCAAACTGTTAAACGAGAATGTAATTTTACCTATTGATATACTTAACTAGATATTTCCCGGCATGGTAGGCCTAGCTCCATTAAAGCCTTACTCTTTTCTCGGCCTCAAGCGTGTGGAATTTCAAATTCCATGGATCGATAATATTCAATACAATCAAAAAACGTGGATAAAGTAGAGATGAGTCAATTAATTGCAATCACAACTTTAAAGAAAACGACCAAATCAATCACTCATATCTCTTAATTTTAGTGTGGATAAAAATTGAAAGACGATGATGGATAACTAATCAATATTAATGTATTTTCGAACCGAACAAATCAAGCGATATGACTCCCGAACCAACGGTCTATAAGATGCTACATCAGGTGCAAAAATCGGGTAATTTTTCACCATAAATCTATTTAAATAACTATTTATTAAACACACATATGGTCTTATTCTGTATAGATCAATAGTATATGGTTACCCAATGTATTTCACCGAACGTAGCATCTACGAGACCCAAACAAACCCATTTTACATAAGTATAACCCTCAATATAAAAAAAAATTAATTAAAATAAACCACACAATATTATAATATTATATTTTAAAAATAATTTTGTTATTTACTAGATTCTTGTTCGGACACTACATTGTGATCATTAGCAAACTTCTGTTGCTCTTCGAGCTTGGCGCTTCTGCCGGAGAACTGGCTGCCGAGCCACTTGTCGATGTCGGAGAATACAATGTCGATATTTTCCGGCAACTCGCCGTAGGAGAGAGAGTGCCACATCCCTGGGTACAGCTTGAATGTCTTGTCCGTGGCGCGAGCTGATTCGTACAATGTTTTGCTCACCGACGGGTCGGTCACTTTATCATCTTCTCCGTGAAGGACAATGAATGGCAAGGACACCTTTCAGTTCGTTGGAAGTAAAAATAAGTTAATTTGATTCCGTTAATTGAAAAAAAAAAAAAAAAAAAAAAAAACATGCGATCCACGTTGCCTAAATGATTGGCTGATATTTAGTAGAGCTTAGAGGGGGGCCACGCCCCCACGGTCTTTGTATGATTTAATTATTATTGAATTAATGACAGGAAGTAATTAATTAAAAATAATAAAATAATTAAAAAAATAAATAAATAAATAAACTCACCTCTTCGAGGCGTTTTTCCAGATCAATGCTGACTGTGTACAACTGGTAGCCAGTTTGCAGACGGGGTCGGCCTTTGTATGTGTATGGGTTGGATTTAACCTGTGGCCATATTAAATTAATATTAATGTTAAGTAACAATTACAAAGCGCTAATCTCGATGATTAAAATATAATTACTAGCAGTTGGCAAAATAAAATAAAATAAAATAATGAAAGAAGTGTGTACCTCCTTTCTAACTTGTGGGTCCCGGAAGGCAATGTCAACTATGTCCGGAGTAGGGGTAAGTTTCCACGTGGGAACGACGCGCGCCAAAGAAGTCAAGATCTTTATAGCCAATGGATTTGGCTTAATTTCATCAGCAATCTGCGTAATTATACAAACAATTTTTTTACATCACAAGTTGAAAAAGTTGTACTTTATGACGTCATAAATGATATTTCTATTATTTTTATTTTATAAATAAAGCCGCAAATCTAAATATGTACAAAGTAAACCACGTTCTCGGTGCATATTACTAGTATTATTTTGAGTTGAAAAGACGAAAAAACCATTACACTAGGGCATGTGCAATTCACATGCAATGAAAATTTTGAAGATTCATCAGAATATTCTCTCTATTTTGTTAAGTGAGTTAAAATAATTGGTTTTAGTTTGGCTGTATAATTTTTTTTATTTTATTAAGGTGACAAAGTGCAGAAACGGGCAAAGTAAAAAAAAAAAAGTGACATACCTTACACATGGGTGCAACGAGGATGGCACCATCCCAATAATCGGGTTTCTTCCTATGCAATCGTAGGACCATCGCCCCTCCCATTGATTCTCCCATTAGAATCCTCATTCTTTTCTTATTTTCTCTCTTTTCTGCATTAATTAATTAATAATTAACAAAATTAAATTAAAATAATCAAAATTAAATTACATTAATCCCTAGTCAAAAGTCAAAACAGATACCCCTAATCACATGCCACCCCACTAGTCAAGGGATTAGTTAAAATAAAACCTTTGAATATTTCTTCGTTCAAACCACCCAATTTTATATTATTAACCAAAACTAAAACCCAACCAAAATTATTTATTATTAATTTGTATATGGTTTTATTTATCTACGAAAAAACAAAATAGTAGCAATAATTAAAGAAGAAAATAAGGATTAAAAAAAATATATACATAATCATCATACCAGAAATATTAGTAAAGTGTTCGGAGAGATCATCGACGAGATGATCGAATTCGGTGATTAAGCCCAAAAGCCCCGATGATTTTCCGTGGCCTTCGCAGTCGATTCCATGAACTTCGTAACCCGCCTTAACCAATCTAGTAGCACAACCTGTAATTCAAATTAATATTCAATCAATATATATTTCTATATATATATATATATATATATATATATATCAAATTAAACAAAATAATTTTCAGTGTATATAAATATATATATACCTTTCATTGAGATGCTGCACTCCATGGCATAACCATGGCAGAGGAAGATCAGAGCTTTAGGGTCCACGTCAGCAGGAGGTGACCATCGACACGTGAAAAGCTTCACTCCACGTGAATTCACTATGTATTCCTCTTCGTATTTGATGTCGCTTATTGTCTGACTCTCCATTGGAACTAATGCCTGGAAATTCTAGAGAGAGAGAGGAAGAAAATTCTAGAGAGAGAGAGAGAGAGTTTGTAGTTTGTGTTGAGTAGAGAAAAGAGGTTTGAGAATTAAGGGGGGATGGATTGGTATTGCGGTTAGAGAAGGATAAGGAATTTGAGTTTGGAGAAAAGGTCGCGAATGGATGGCTATTTATAGAGAGGGAATTCCCGAGCCAATCGACTATCCAACTCGTCGCCCAAAAAAGAATACCTTTCCTTTTTGTTCCGTCCACTTGATCTAACACTCCTTTTTCCCTTATTTCCTTTTCTCCCCGGCCCCTTTCTTTTAATAACTTTCTTTATATTGTTTTTTACTGAGAAAACAGTACGTAATCTCCAAATAGCAAAAACCTCATGTGATGAATAATCCAGCAGAAATCCCCGTGCGAAATTATTTATATAGTACACGCGGCCCATTATTCATTTGAGTGTTGCTTCTTGATATAAAAAGGCACAAATACCCCGTGACTTTGCAATTAATAAATTCTTATATTTTATGAATGTTTTATCTATTTTATTTTGGTTATAACTTAATTATGAAGGTACAATAGGGCCTTTAATTTATTTTTATTTTTATTATTAGATAATTTCTTTATATATTTTAATTTATCCCTACATCAAAAGAAAACTTAAATTCCATTATTCTGTATTTAAAATAATCTATACTTAATTTGATTACCAAATTTCAATATTTTTTTTTCAATTTAATTGCTTTACTATTTTTTTTTATCATATTTTAATTTCTATACAATCAAATTAAAAGAAAAATATATATACATATCACGTCTAAAAATCAGCTGCCAGCCGTACATCGAGCGAGTGAGCCACACGAAAGTCAACCAGGGGTTTCTGCCTTTGACTAAATTTATAGAGGGGGGTTTTTGTCAAATTGGAGACTACACAAGGGTACTTTTTGTAGTTTACTCTTTTTGTAGTATAAAAATTAAATTAATCATCCACTACAGCTTTTGTCCCTAACGGGAAATTCACATTTATAATTAAGCTAGATTCATTAATCAAGTTCAGAGTATTAAAGATACTAAAATTAACTAAAATTTATGAATGTGGATGAATATATGAATTAATGTTTTCTGGGAGATATTAATGTACAATGCTACAGAGGAAAAATCATATTAATTATGTGTGTGTGTATTTTTTCGATACATACTAGGAAAATTCTATTGATGGTTTGTTAAGGGTGTCAAAAATAAGAAGAAAAAATGATAGAGATAAAAGAAAGAGACTCTTTGTCTTGTAAGGTTTTGGTTAAGTGAGAAATATAGTAAAACCTTTTTTTTTAGTCCTTTATATTTTGATTTATTTCGTTGCGTGTTTGTACACTATAAATTATATAATTGATCCCACATTCACAACGTATTATATAACATTTATTATTCATAAAAGAAATGTTAAAATTTTAGATGATATAAAACAAAAATATAAAATGATGAATAATTCATAAATAATAAACTATAACTAATAAATTCATGAAATGTGGATGGTTTGGTTGGAACCATCGGTTGGAGATGCTCTAAGACTTCAAACGGTAAAGTGAAAATATATGTAATATATTTGCCAGTTAGGGTTATTTAGGGTATGAAAGAGTTCGTACTTCTCAGACCAAAATGATTGAATATGGTGTGTAATAAGTATTTCGTAAATAATTAAGATCATTAAGTTTTTTGTACAACCTAATAATTCACAAATCAAAATACGGACCTAGTAAAAATAATTCATAGTCGCAACGCAACATACACACTTCGTATTTTGTGTAAATTACTTTACTAATTTTATATAATCAGACCAATTAAATATTCTAATAAAACAATATTTTGTGTAAATTACTTTACTAATTTTATATAATCAGACCAATTAAATATTCTAATAAAGCAAAAATCATTTGAAAGAAAACAGAAGTTGTCCAAAAAAATCCCGAAAATCAGAATTCCATCTTCCCCAAACTAGCAAAATTGTTTGTTTGGAGGCAACATAAAAATAATCAACAAATTGAATGATAATGGATCAAAACGATTATATTTGATTTATACACTAGAAATTCTTCCCTAATAATATTAATGGAGATGTTATTGCAAATTTGAAATTCTTAATTTCTTTTAACTCAAAGGAAGTAAACTTAATTTAATTCATTAAAATTTAATGCTAATTTAAATAATTAAATGTAATAAGAAAATTTCAATTCAATATGAACGTGTGCTCATAATGTGCATCCAACTACATCTAAAAGCAAGACAAATAAGAAAATAGAATCTTTGCCCATTTGGACGTTCAAAAATGACAAATAAATTGAAACGAAAAAACCTCTCTAAAAAGACAAATAATGCGGGATAGATGGAGTACTTATATGATAATTAGTATTTAAATTGAATTTAATTCTTGATTTTAATTTATTAAAACAAAATTACTTTAAAAAAAAATTGGAGTACTAGTTTTTATTCTTTAATTATTTTATTGTTTTTGTTTATAGGGTTTTCCTCTAGTAAGGTTTAAATGAGTCTCGGAGACTCTCTCTCAATTTTATTCAAAAAAAACTAATTTACATTAATTAACTTACATTATTAGTATATAAGATGTACATTTAATAATCGTTATGAAATTTCAAGTAAGACGATTTTTTTTCAATTTTCATCATAATTCTCAAAGAAAATTCGGACAAGCTATGATATTATACTAGATTTAACTAATTTGCATTATTTGTCTTGTCCTTGTGTCTTTATGGCTGTGGTCAAAGAGTTATAGGATATAATTTCCACTTTCAATAATTCGTTAGACAAAACTCGAACATCCGAGTGTTTTTGCTTCCTTTAATACACGTTTATATAACATAAAATATATTTGTCGATCAAGTGATTATTACATTTTTTTATGACGAAAGAGCCCGCGACGACCAATAATATAAGTATACTGATTGTACCTTCATTTTGTTCAATAGTTTGCAAAATCACACGAAAAACGTTAAAATACAGTAGACATATGACACAAGTGTGACAAACTCGAACTATAGAATGTTCACAAGTGAACTCAAATTAAAATCATTTGTCGATGCATTGTTTTGCTCTACCAACTGAGGTCGTCCTTGTTAGCGATTTTTACATATTTAATATTATATTTCCTTAATTTGTTCCGACTTTTCTTGATTACATTATTGGAACAAGTCAAAAATGGAATGGGATTAGGAAGGATCTTGGTATCCACTTGACCTAGTGGTTATATATATTTTAATATTTAAGTTTTGGTGATAAGGAGATAGGATAAATTACAAACACCCCCTGAGGTATGGTCAAATTACAAAAACACCCCTCTTGTTAGGATAATTACAACCACCCCCTCAACTCTTCAAATTTAGTGGAATCTTCGAGATTATATGGAATATTATCACTTTTGTACCCGTTTTATCCCATTCAAACTCTACATTATGAAGTAAGATGATCATAATATGTGATTTTTAACTTGTATATATCAGTTTGTGGTGCATCAGAAACTGTATTTTTACACAAAACGAGTACAAACTAGAGCACATTTCGCAGAATCTAGATAACTATGTTGAATTTGGCACCATAAGGGTGGAGGTGTAAGAAAAAATCATAGTTGAGGGGGGTAGATGTAATTATCCAAACAAGAGGGGTTTTTTTGTAATTTGACCATACCTCAGGGGGTGTTTGTAATTTACCCTAAGGAGATAATATAAAAAATATTTGGTGATGAGAGTTGTGAAGTTCGTTATTGGCAAGTGGGTTTGATGAGTTCATCTTAAATCATTAATGGAATTCCCGGGAAAAAAAGTGTGACTTCACACTTCATATTTATTTTCTACTTGTAGAAAGTATATATGTACAAAATGTATTGACCCTTTAATTTGTACAAAACTACATTCAATTTTTTCTACGTTTTCTTCAATTTATGTCACTTGTCTCGGAAAAGTCTTGCAGTTGTTATCGGGATGAAGTAAAATCGTGTCGGGCTTATTTTTTTTCTCTTCATATTTCAATATCTACAACAAACAAATACACGTGTGTTTTGTGCTCTAATTGTCCAATCTTGAACACGTTAAAATCTTACAAAAAATGTGGATTTGGTTAGCGGTTAGCGGTTAGTGAGAACCCGGAAGTCATACCGAGTGAGTCTAGCTACGGTGTGTGTCCAATAAATGTGTTTATATGATTGGTTGCTTTGGAATTCAAATTTCAAACACGTGATTTTTTATCGTGTAGCCGACACTGTTTGCATTTGGAACACGTGCTTTATCACGTGTCTGCTGTTAACTTGATGGCCCATTAAGCACTATTTGGGCCTTATTGGGCAATTTGACAATTTAGACTCACAAACTCATCTTTTATCAATAATTAGCTGGTTTTCTACTAAATACATAATACACACTTCAACATATTTGCTGACTTGATCGTCGGAGGGAAAAACACTAAGAATAGTACGGAATGATACCCAATGTGGGTTTTATTTGTAATATAAATAAATATATTATTTAATGTAATTACGGTCACATTGCAAATTACACTTAACCCCCAAATACCCTTTTGCTAATTTCAATTTTTCTTTTTTTATGAAATGACGCAGGGTCGTAAGCTGTTAAAAAGACGAGATTCCTGGAGGTAAGTAGGAGATGGAAATTTCGAGAATGAAAAAAGTATAATTTTACAAGCATTGGTATCTATTGTCCATCAATTGAATCTAGTATCATAAAACCGAAAAACTATTAAGAGCTAAAAAGGCAAAGGCAAAGGCAAAGCAACACGAGATTTCCTTCTTCGTGATTCGCTAGTTAGATCATCCTCATTTTAAAGTTTTCCCTCTCGTTGCTTCTTCTTATTCTTCTACCACACACCAAATGTTTCAAAAATTTTAATTGCGTTTATCAATCCAATTAGGCAAATTGTATGTCGGTTTTACTTCAAGATGTCGATCATCGTAAACGTCGAGGAAGTCCAAGCTCAATTAAAAATACTCTTCAACACCTCCGATTCCATCTACAAATCAAATTCACTAAATTACTAGTCCCACCACAAATGTAATGATTAATCGGTACCGTAAAAATTCGCACGTGTCAAAATTACTACACTACTAATTAACCATGAAAGAATTTATGGTCCCGAATTCGTTTAATACAGAGATGTTATCTGAAGTGTTATGACACTTGAGAAAACATGCAGCGGAAAAATAAAGATAAAAAGACAATGCTCAGAATTAAAAATGTTCACAAGTAAAGACTTGTGAACTTGCCCTTTACAGGACGGAAAAAATATATTAAAATCAGTATTCCAAGAATACAAACGGAAGAGGTGCGAAAACTTCTTCCTTATGAATGAATCATTCTCATGATCATTCTTACAATCAAATCTAGATACTGAAAGAAAAATATTAAAAATTCTAGATTTCAAAGAATGTACTCATAAGGAGTACGTACAACAGATCCTAGAAACACACTAAAATTCTCGAGATTAAAACTTCAGCACTCTTTTTGTTTCTTCGAAATCTGCACTGTTCTTGAGTCTTGAGTTTGGTATTTATAGACTTGCCAAGCTTCCACTACTCAGCCCATGATCAGCAAGGAAACCAACCACAAGAGCACTCAAGAAAAATGGGTTAGTGGGTTAGTTAGGAAGTTTGAATAAAATCCACAATTAAACCCACTAAGCACTACTTAGCCCACTAAGTCATAACACTTTAGCCCACTAAGTAATAACTAAAATTTAGTTTGAAAGTAAGAAAGTAAAAAAACACTTTTGTATAAAATAACAACGTGTTTCTTACCATAGAAACTTCCCATCTGATCGTAATCATCAATTTGATTACTAAATTGAACAAAATTGGAACGAAATTTCCGATTCCCCCAAAAAAACAACACAATATAAATGCTACTGATACATCAAATTAATATAAGTATGAAAAAAAATTCTCACCGGTGAGAGATTGGCAACAGTGAAGATCGAAAGCATTAGCCTGAAGAAGCTCAATTCCAGCGCAACCGGAAACAGGGGATAATTGTTGAGAAATGGCGTGCACTGAGTGCCACAGGCTCGCCAATCTCAATGTATCACACTATTTACTATTTAAGTTAATAATATATATATATATATATATATATATATATATATATATATATATATATATATATATATATATATAAAAAGGAAGGCAGCTTGCGAGCTGTCAACAACTAGATTTGGGCTCGAACTCGAAAAACCCGAGCTCAAGTTCGAGCCTTTGTCGAGCCGGCTCGGCTCGTTTACACAAAAAAGACACAAAAAAGACACAAAAAAGACACAAAATTTTTTTAGGGTTTTTTTTTCAAAAACTATCCCTGGAAAATCTCTAATTACTGAAAACGCCTCTATGTTAAAATAATTAGCAAGGAAACCCCTATGAAAGTTATTCAAAGTCAAAAAAGCCACTGACAGGTTATCGTGCGCTACACTCGCCGTATGTGCGTCTGGGTTGCGTTTTCGAACCTCAAATAACCTAAATACCCTCCATAATAGAGGTTTTTATAATTACAGATTAATCCCAAAATTTTCTGCACCAAAATGAACTTTTTAAAATTTTCAATTCAATCCTTCCTATTTTGAGAAAGGCCATATTTCCAGACCCATTTTTTCTGAATTTTTTTCCAGCAAAAACAATCAACCGAACCGATATCCTCAAGCTCATTTTTTTTGCAAATCCAGAAAAATAAAAAGGGAAGAAGACATAGTCTTTTAGTCATTTTTTCCATGTAAAAGATTGGAAGAAAAAACTTCGATTTTGACCTCAATTTCACCATTCTCGATGACCCAAAACTTGAAATTCACCATTCTCGATAACCCAAAGCTCACTATTGATGGAGAAGAGACCCTTGGGGCAGCGTCGTGAGCTATGAAGAATATGAATGTGTTTGTTGTTTCTTAAAGGAAGAATTTGGCTGAATTTGTTCGATTTCGTGAGTCTGGTGTTATTTTTTTATTGGCAGAATTAGTTTTAAGCAGATGAGTAAAACGGAAGAGAAAATCAACTGGTTTCAAGTGGGATGAGGGGTGATGGGAAGAAGATGGAGTCCATTTTCCTTTTTTTTTCTTTTTTTTTATATTAATTTATATTTCTTTTATTTTGTTTGATCAAAATTAAAATATTAGTAAAAAAATAATTAGGGACATTAGAGTCATTGCACGTAAGTCAACAACTATTTTTTAAATAAAGGGGCTGTGTGTGTTTTTTAAAATAAAACATAGGGGGTTTTCGTTAATTTTTAAAATATAAGAATTTTTTCAATTATTAGAAATACAGTAGAACCTCGATAAATTAATACCCGATAAATTAATAACCTCGCTTAAATAATAAATTTTCCTGGTCCCGAGTCGGGGACAACATGCTAAATTAATAATTCGCTAAATTTATAAGATAATACACATTCTAAAATTTTAAGAAGCCCCATATAATATATAAATTAATAATGCATAAAATTAATTCTTAAATTACATGGTGCAATACAAATTTAATAGATCTATGAAGGCTAGATAAAATATATTTTAATTGTCGCTTTTTTCTTTATAAAGTTCACATTACCATCAATCTCATTTTTCACTTTTCTTAACATGATTAGAACTTTTGGTATAGTTTTCTCATAACTCAGCAGAAAATTGTTCAATACCATTGTTGCTATAAGAGCTTCGGTTTGAGAAACAGTCTCTATAGTGGATTGAACTAATGGTACAATTAATAATATACACATAAAAAATTAAAAAATGTATTTATTGAAAATAATAATAAAAATAATTTCATAAATTAATATTTTATTAATTAATGTATAAATTAATAATTATTAATTTATCGATAAGTTAATACATCGCTAAATTAATGAAATTTTGATGGTCCCAACTTTATTAATTTATAGAGGTTTAACTGTAACACAGGGATGTCCTTGCTATTAACTTTTTTTTTTAATTGATTTTCCGACAGTGCAGAATTTGAAGATTCAGGGATGTTTACCTTGTAACAGATGAGGCCGCCTGATTTGTTGATGATGTAGAGAGGCTGTAAGTTGCTGCCATGGGTTGTTTCGTTTACGACGATCTGGGGTTTATGCATCCAATTTTAAGAAGATGGGATTTGAAGAGGGTGAAACAGAAAGTATGGGGACGAAGTTGTGAACGGGGTATATTTTTAGGGGATGGTTAGCTCAAGTGAAACTGCAAGTGTGGGGGGAAATGTAAAAAAGTGATTTTTTTAGGGGTAATATAGCTATTGTAAAAGCTGTATTTTTAGCGGCAATTAGCTCAAATGAAACTGCAGATGTGGGGGCAAATGCAAAAATGATTTTGTAGGGGGTGCACGTGTGTGGGAAATGTCTATTCTATGCTACACCGGGTGAAATACACCGAGTAGATCGTTATTATTCATATATACACAAACACACATACACATAGGTGTGTGTATATCAACGGTAAAAAGTCACCTAGCTAGTATGATCTTTAATGGGTGTAGCATAAAAATAGCTGTGGAAAAAATTGTAAGAGTTATTTTTTAAGGGGAAAATTAGCTTAACCGAAACTGCAAACGTGGGGGCAATTGTAGAAGTAGTTTCTTTTGGGGGGCGAGTAGCTAAACGTCCCTGAAGATACTATTATTTAAATCAGGTTATTAATTTTATCGAGTATTAATTTAATAAGATTCTACTCTATACTATTATTTACAGTTCCCTGTATGGTAGAATAACTTCGGATTTAAACTCAGTCTTCCATGGTTTAGCTACTAATAAGACATTAATAGTTCGATACTAATAGACAAAAAGAAAATCACAAATTTAATTAAAAAAAAAGAGATATATAATTATTACAAAAACTGTTGGATATTTTGCAGAACATAAAAAGAATTATCAAGGAAATATAGGAAATAGTTGCTATGGCAAACGGGGAAAGCTCTTACTAATTTTATTTCCAGTGGTTTCTTGGATTTCTTAGGTCCAATTACAAAGGTAAAAACCCTTTAAATATATGATAAAATGACTATTGAAACTCTTTCCTAGATAAATAAAATGGACTTTCAAACTACCAAGTGTAGTGTATGAATATTAAAAATGCATTAATTCCAATACTCTTCCTTAATGCACTTTCATCGGTAACTACGAGCTTCTTTTAGAATAAGCAATCTTCTTCTTTGTTACGAATATGACTAGCAAAGAACAAACACTCTTCATTTGCTTGAGAGTAATTTGTTTGATGTTGTTTTCCTTTGAAACGACAATACTTCTCCAAATGTCCAATTTTTATTATTTATTTATTACAGTTTACACATTGATGTTTGCCTTTGTGATAACAATCTTTCTCCATATGATTTTCATTTTACAAATACTACATGGGGGATAAATCTCCTCACTTCTCTTGATGAAGGTTTGTGCATGACTTATGCCCTTTTTTTTGTGTGATAACTCGATTTATTCAAGTTAGTTTTGAAATAGAAGTCACTTTCCAAAGACTCTTCACTATTGCGATTCATCCTTCTAGATTCTTCAATTGTTGCGACCACATGGTCGTACTTTTCTGTCATAATAATTGCGGATTTTTGAACAATTGTTTCTTCTTCGATGATTTCTCCATAAACTCTCATTTGATTGACGATATCGAATCATTCTGGTGCTATATTGCATAGCATTCTAATTTTTTTCTTTTTTTTTGAGATTTTCCATCTCTTCTCAAATTTTGAAGTTTTATAGTCTTGACTTTAGAATTTTTCATTTAGAATTTTGAGGTTTACTTATCTCTCTTCTCAAATTTTTCATAGGTTGACACAAAGTTTCTATTTTTCAAAAAATATATATATAAAACAAGTAACTAGTATTTTTTTTTAATGACTACTTGTGCAATTAACTAAAAAAATAAAAGTACCTGGATTTGGAAAAACTGAATATTCATTTGGACAATCGAGAAGAAATATGATCTTGAGTGGCCGAGCCTTGATGTTCATTCAATTTTCACAATCCCTCCTCAACTTTCTTCAAATTTCAAATTAACCCCAGTTTTTTTTTTTCAATTTCAAATCTTTGATTTGAAGAAATTGAGAATAAATGTAAGCCTGACTGTAAATTGTAAAGAAAACCAGCGTTCAAAGAGCATTAAACTATTACCCAAAAAAAAAGAAATATATTGATTTTGCACTAATTAAGTCGTAGCTTGAAATTGTACACCTAAAAAGTCCTAATATTGTGTTCCTATGATAGATCTATTTAATCTGCTACCTAAAAAAAGTTTAAAGAAACTCCTCTACCAATTTACCGAAGTCGAATTTCCGATTGCAGCACTCCACTGCACAAATCACTTCTTGAAATGCAACGACGCTGCATGGTACAACAAGGCCGTTTCTTTGATCGAATCCGAACTCGTCATAGGCCTTCTCCAACAAAATCTTGAACAAAGGGTGCGAGAGATAGCTCGTGGGGACCACAAATCTCTCTCTATGTTCGCCAACGTAAACAGGGAAAGTTCCGGTGGGTGTAGTCGTCGTGGCGGTGCCGCCATCCCCGAGCAAGCATTCGTAGTGTGGTCGCGGTTGTCGCGGCTGCATGTTGACCTTCTTGGCTAGTTTCTTCATTGAACCTAGTTTCTTGCCCAACATTTTTTTTTTGTGTGGGAAATATAATTAATTTGAGTTTTAGGGTTTGGTTGGAGTTGGAGGGGCAAATTATATATCAAGAGGGGGCTAATTTAATGATTTAATTTCTTGACTATTGCATTGAGGGAAAGGGTGGGTGAGAGTGGTTTCAATTTGTAGTGTAATGGGGTGGGGTGGGGTGGGGTGGGGTGGGGCAATGTTAGTAAAGGTGGTCAACATTTTGACTTTTGAAAAATAAATAGGTTGTGTGAGGCTATGATTGTGGTGGTTTATTTGTCCCCAAGTGATTATTATTTTTCTTCATTTACTTTGACTAATTAATAGTTGGGAGCAATTACAATTGGGATTATTTGAGAAAACCCCCTCATATGCATTTTATCATTAGACTAGATCCTTTTTTTTAATTCCCTTTTTAGATAAATCCAATTGTATTTTATTAAGCAAAATATATTATTAATGACCTATTTTACCCTTTCTCAATTTGTTTCCCTTCTCTTCCCCTTCTGTATACAACTCGCGCCCACACATCGCCGCCCCACCAGACACCACACGATCTCCACCCTCCTCCTCCTCGGAGGGATCTCCCACCGGCTGCTCCTCTATTTGTTTCTCTCTTACATTCGGTTACCGCAAATTGCAAAAACCCCCAAATTTCTGAAACCCTAGTTTTGCCATTGGTATCTTCCACAATCCTTCTCCTTCTTGACCGTTCCCCCTGTTCATTCAATACCAAATGTATACATATGAATTCTTTTTTATGGTGATAAGACCTTTCACTAATAAAGAATTGTTCAACCTATATTGTTTTTTCACCGATGCTTCGCCGAAATTCCAGAAGTCGGACCTCCTCTCTGTGCGGCACCTGCAATCGTCGCCCCCGCGGTGGAGCACGACGGACTTCACTTCTGTCAGTTCATGCATGTCGGCTCGAGCGCCGGCATGGTGGAGCACGTCCATGTGCGCCATTGACACAATCAAAACCCAAATGAAAGCCCTAGGTTCCTGCCCGATTAAATCCGACAGCGTCAACCAAGCCGTCCGTTCTATTCTGAAATCCGACGGCACGAAGGGATTCTACCTCGGGATTGGAGCCATGGCCCTCGGCGCGGGGCCCGCACGCGCCGTCTAGTTCTCTGTTTACGAGTTCTGTTAGAAGAGATTCTCCAGCGGCAATCTAGACAATCACGCGGCGCATAGGGGGTTTGTGCTACTGTTGCCAGCGATACGGTAATCTAGATAATCAAGGTTTTCAACTAAAAATAATAATTTGATTGTAATTAGATTGTAATTCTTATTTTGAATTGGATTTTCTCTTTGAAAATGTGATTTGTTGTGGTGGATTAGGTTAATTCCGTAGTGGACTACATTACTATTTAGTGAATTTTGATATAATTAAACTCAATTTTCTCTTTGAAAAGGGGATTTGTCGTAGTGAATTAGTTTATTTTCGTAGTGGATTAGTTTAATTTCATAGTGGACTACGTTAATATTTTTGTAATTGTTTGTAGTGGATTAGGTTAATTTCATAGTGGATTATGTTAATATTTTGGTGGATTTCGATATTTTTTGTAGTGGGTTTGGATGAGATTGTAGTAGATTTAAAATTTTTCCTTGGTAGACCGATTTTATTTTGAATGATTAAATTTACACGTTGTCGTTGTCTTTTTATTTGGTTCAGATTCTTGACAAGGAGTGATGGCAACAAGTGGGACGAGGTTGGGTGATGCACGGGGACTCTACTATTGTATGCGATGACAATTTTTATTAAAGGGGACTTTTGTAGTGGATATAGGCAAGTTTTTAGTGGATTTTCTCTTTATAAATGGGATCTTTTGTAGTGATTTTCTATATTTTTGTAGTGGTTTTTGATGAACTTATAGTGGATTTGAGACAATACCTGATGCAGGCGCAAGGAGGGGTGTCGATGCGCTTACAGTAAATAGTGGTTTTTGAATTCTGATGTGACATTAAATAGTGGATTATGTTTTACAGTAAATAGTGGATTTCAAACAGTGAATAGTGGGTTTCAAATTCAGACAAAGAATAGTGGATTTCAAACAGTGAATAGTGGATTTCATATTCAAGCAGTAAAATAGTGGATTATGTTATTTTATAGTGGAATACGGTAAAGTAGTGGATTATGTTATTTTATAGTGGAATACGATAATCTTTCATTGGATAGTGAATGTTCATAAATTTTGACGTGTAGCGGATTTCATTTTTTGATAAACCTACTGGATAAAAAATGGTTTTCACTTAATTTCGAAATATTTATAGTGAAATTTGATTTGGTAAAGTGAGAAAAAAAATCAATAAAAAATATTAATTAAAAGAATAAACTGGAAAAAAAATTAATATTTAAAAAAAACGAAAAATTAAAAATAATAAATAAATAAAAAAAATTGAAAAAACTAAAAATAATAAATAAATAACTATTTTTTTGAAGTATAAATAAAAAAAAAACAATTTTTTTTAAAGGAAATAAAAAAAAAATGAACGTTGGCGTTTGCATACGTACAGATTTTTTAATTTATTTTCCATATTAATATAAATGATGATTGATTAATGAATATAATAGGGGTAAATGGGGTATTATGTTAATTGAGGGGTTATCCCTAATAGTAAATATAAAAATGGATTTAAACCTCTAAGGAAATTGTATGAGGGGGTTATCTCATATAACCCCATTACAATTAGATTAACAATACTGTTTATAAAAACATTTAGATGGCTAGTTAGCTAATCATTGAATGATATAGCCGTTTGAATTATATTAGTATGTTAATTATGGACGAATGGCAAAAAGACTCATCACATGGGACTTAAATGCATTTTGATCTACAAAAAAAAAGTCTCTCAATTAAACTCATCCCATGTCTTTAGTCTAAAATACCCTCCATAATGTAATTCTTATCAATTCCATCCATTATGTTCTAACTTCCTTAATATTACACATTAATCCTGGATTTAAACAAGTATATCACATTAACCCCCAAATGTTTTTTTTTTCAAAAAATAATTTTTTTATGAATTTTTTTTTCCGGCCAGATTCCGGCGTTGACTTTTTTTTTTTTTGGAAAACTTTTTTTTTCGTGAATTTTTTTTCCGGTCGGCCAACCACCGTTGACCGCCGGGCGTTGACTTTTTTTTTTTTTTTTTTGAATTTTTTTTTTAGAAAAAAATATTTTAATTAATATTACTGTATTGGCTACTAAATTACTGTCTCAGACAGTAATATTACTGTTTGGGACAGTAATATTATGAATATTATTTTCCCGGACAGTAATATTATTAATATTATTGTCTAAGATAGTTAAATTACTGTTGGATACAGTAATTTAGCAGCCAAGACAGTCATATTAATTAAAATAAATTTTTTTAAGAAAAAAACTACAAAAAAAAAAGTCAATTAACAGTTAAATTACTGTCTCCGACACTTAAATAACTGCTGGAGACAGTAATTTAGCAACAAATACAATAATATTAATTAAAATATTTTTAAAAAAAATCAATTAACAATTAAATTACTGTCTCCGACAGTTAAATAACTGATGGAGACAGTAATTTAGCAACGAATACAGTAATATTAATTAAAAATATTTTTTTTAAGAATAAAAAAGTCAATTACCATTTAAATTACTGTCTCCGACAGTTAAATAACTGCTGGAGACAGTAATTTAGCAACGAATACAGTAAATTAATTAAAAATATTTTTTTAAGAATAAAAAAGTCAATTAACAGTTAAATTACTGTCTCCGACAGTTAAATAACTGCTGGAGACAGTAATTTAGCAACGAATACAGTAATATTAATTCAAATATTTTTGAAGAAAAAAAAATCAATTTACAGTTATATTACTGTCTCCGACAGTTAAATAACTGCCGGAGACAATAATTTTAGCAACCAAGACAGTGATATTAATTAAAAAAAAAATTAAGAAAAAACAAAATTATTAAAAAAAAAAAAATCGAACGCCGGAGACCCGGCGGTCAACGGCAGTTGACCGGCCGGAAAACAATTTTAGGGAAAAAAAGGTTTTTAAAAAAGAAAAAAAAGTCAACGCCGGAGACCGGCGGTCTCCGGTGGTGGCGTGTCAAAATTGGAGTCAAAATTGAAATTAGGGTTAAAATTGGTTAATTGATGAAATTTGCCTAAATTGGGGTGTAAATCATGAAATTAGAGTTAAATTGAGTTTCAATGAATTGAGGGTAATTTTGGTATATGTAAAATGATTTTCCTTATTTGCAAATAAGT
Organism: Erythranthe guttata; assembly: GCF_000504015.1. The sequence continues at coordinate 284,769 of NW_012193275.1, read as the reverse complement.
TTGAATGAGCTGGATTTATTTGAAAGACAAAAAAGTTGAATGTCCCTCTTTTAATTAAGTGCCCTTGTCATGGGCCTTTTTGTGATTTACCCGTTAATTATTTCTTGGTTTGTGAAGGCAATCAAATAACTGAGGACTGAGTTGTTATGGTGAATAATTTAAGATATTTAAAAAAAGTGTACAGTTACGCTATTTTTTTTATTTGAAATTTTATAATGAGTAAAATCGACTTATAAATTATTATTCAAACACTTTGAAGATAAATTACAAAAATAAGACGAAACAATTTATCAACTCTCAAAACAACTTATCTGATACAAGAGCTTATTAATTGTTTTAAAATAAGTTTAGTCAAACGGACTCTTAGTATGTGAAATGACTATTATTTAATATTTCATGGCTAATATTTTTTTTATAATAGTGGTTGGAGTGATTTACCAAGTAATAACTTTGCAATTTCTCTGATTAACTCATGGCTTACAATGAACTGAAAAACCGAAGGATTTAAGAATAATCCTACCAACTAACCCTTTTGAAGAATTAGAGAATTGTGATTGGTGGACGGCTGAGATTAATTGGTTGATTACATATTTTACATAAATAATATGATAACTTGGTCTAGTGAAGCAAAAGTTTTTTAAAAGTAATTCTGAGTTTTTTTGGGCTTAAAATTACATTTGAAGTGTTTGCAATAACAACTGTATTTCTACTTCTTTAAAAATAAATTGCTTTAAGCTAACTTAAAAAAGAAAAATCTCTGAATCAACTTCTCTTAAAATAAGTTGCTGAAAAATATTTTTTTAATAGAAATTGCGAACACAAGTTAACTAACAATCAACAATCATCAACTTCCACTTTTCTAAAAGTTTTTACAACCACCAACTTAGTCAACTACCAATTTCAATTTTTAGTAGAGTGGTGACCCCATTCAATTTGGTCCTAAATTCCTAATCTATTGCTGGAGAATAAGTAAGCAAAAACTCCGACATAATATTTGACTTTGGGATTTTTTAGTTGACTTTGGGATTTGTCAAAGGTTAATTTCGAGGTCAACTTAGCTCAAGCAATTTATGTGGTAGTAAGAAATTCCATTGTCCCTTCTAAAGTGATGTTGTTGAAAAACATAAAACTTCTTAATGTTAATATATTGTCATAATATTGGGCAACTTTTAATTCATTATAGATTTTTAGGGTTGAAGTTGTTTTATCGTTGACAACTTTTTTCTGGCTTGTTATTTTTAGTAGAGTTGAAAATCAAATTAAATCAAATACTCGATACTTGATTCAAAATCGAACATTAAAAGTGCATTTGAGTTTGATTCGTTAACAAAACGGAAACAAATTTAAACATATATTATTATTCAATAAACTAAAAAAAATTTGCCGACCTACTTGAGTTCGACCTGGTTCAGGCTCAATTAAAACTCGTTCAAACTCAACAATTTCACTTTTGACCGACTATTCGTTTGATATTTGACGAGTTACCTCGGATGGTAACATAAGACATCGCACTCTCTTTATATCAACTACATCCCTTCGTCGACATAATAAATAATTTCTCGATCTTTATTTTCATGTCTTATTATATGTTTTATTTTCCATCGGTCTCGACAAATGTCGGATCTAGTCTGTTGGCCCCAATCCAATCAAAAGATATTCAGAAAAAAAAAAATCAAAAAATTGAATGAAAATATATGATTCAAAATCGAAAAGCTTCGAATCGCAATTTACAGAAATTAGAAATTTCGCTCCAGACTTGCACTCCAAGATTTCCCATATGGTGTATGGACCAAGCCCAATATATATAATAAGGCCCTCTTTATTCCATTGGGCTTATTAATCACTAAATAACTTCAAAACAAACTTTTTTTATATAGCTTTTGTATAAGCTTTTCCACACTGTTTCAACCTCCGATTTCTAGGGTTTGTGAACTCCGATAAACCCAGCACCAGAATCTCTCTCTCTCTCTCTAAGATTTCGCCATGAGCAGATCGGGGCAGCCTCCGGATTTGAAGAAGTAATTTTATTCAGCGTTTTTTTTATTTTTTATTTCTCTGCATTTTGTGTGCGTAATTGAAAAAAACTGTTAACTCTTCATTTTTCTTCGTCTTCTTCAATACTTGCAGGTACATGGACAAAAAGTTACAGAGTAAGTTTTCAGTGTTCACTTAATACAGTTTACTTTGAAAATTGTTTCTTAATGCGTTACCCTAAATCGAAGCTGCTAGTTAGAAATTTTTGCTTTTTGAAAAAATAATTATTTTATATGTCCAATTTTCCGGAGCTTCTTTAATGCTGTGATTATTTCAAACTTGATGATTATTTCAAATTTTTTTTTTTTTAGGGCATACTTTTTTGTTTTAATTTTTGGTTCTATTAATGGTGAATAAAAAACTTCGAACCACTAGTGAATGAGCTTTTGTGGATATGTATTTGTGCTACTTTAGTTTGATGGAAGTTATTACACGTTGTGTTCTAATTTGTTTGAATATGAAATTTAATTGCGTCGGATGTTTGAACTAACTTAATACTTTTAGTCTTCACTGATTTCAGTTTCCTATGTATAATAAAGTGAACGAGATTGGTACAAATCTTGTCGGTAGCTAATCAGCGCTTGACTTAGCCTGTAATCTACTTGAGCGCCTGATATCTTGCTGGAATTAGTAAATAGGATATTAGTCGATAACTGGTGCAGTGTTTCTTGGAACTTGTGTGTAGAGTCTAGAAATAAGTTATGGTTATATTAAAGAGTTATAGAGATGTAATCGTCTGACCTTAGTGGAGGCTAAGATTGTGTTCACCGACACTGCTAATGTTGCTTGTTGCTGTTTTATATGAAAATGCTTGTTGAGTTCGACAACCTAAACATTTATCCTATTCTTTCATGGAGTTATGAACTGTAAACGCTTTCTCGATCGCTCTCGTTTTCCTTTTATCAAAGCCAAAGTATGCCTGTGTGGTAAGATAGAAAACACTAGTATAAATGACTATTTGCGGAACACAATCTCGTATTACTGAGTTAAGGATAAGCAGTCAATAATTTATTCCCTAGATGTATATAAAAAAAAAATTGTGTCGGGAGTTGTGCGACTGTATGAATTCTACCATCTTCCTTTTCAAGTTCTTGAGAAACTTATAGTCAATTTTTGGTAACACTTTTTCTTAACTGAAAAGACATCTATCGTTTCTATTTCAGTAAAGCTGAATGCAAACCGCATGGTGGTTGGAACCCTTCGTGGTTTTGATCAGTTCATGAACCTGGTGATTGACAATACTGTTGAAGTGAACGGGAATGAGAAAACCGACATAGGCATGGTGGTGAGTCATTTTCCGTTTCTGGTGGTTGTAAGAATTTCACTTCTTTTCAGACAATTGCGACTGTGAAACTTATGATGTTTGTGTTTTGCCTTGCTTTGCTTCTATTGCAGGTCATACGGGGAAACAGTGTGGTTACTGTTGAAGCTCTCGAGCCAGTTCAAAGAGCACAATGAATTGTACATTTTTGTGCTTGGGTCCCAATCTTAATTTGTAGGACGAGGTTACGTTGGATGCTGTAATTTTTAGTAATTTCAACATTTTATGACGAGCTTGCTTACTGAATCGATTATATGTAACGGTTATGATTTTGATGCAATGTTTTTTGAACCAGATTACTTTGTTCAAATGTGAACCAGTCGTTGATTTGGTCAACATATCAGCTAAAAACAGGATTGAAGGTTCGAACGTAAAACCCCTCTTGAAACTGTAAAAAAATCGGGATCAGTGTGATTTTTGTACGTTACTTTCAGTAAACCGATGGTAATTAGTAATTACTGTCTTGATAAAATGACCACCAAACGAAAATAAAGCTGATCAAACAATGGTTAGAATTACAGGATTTTGTTTTTCAAAGTATTTCATTCTTAACAAACTTCTTGATTTAGTTATTTAGTACAAGTATCATAAGCTTGTAGTGGTGGTTGTACACTATAATGAAAGACATTAAATAAAAACATTCTTGATTATGTCTTATTTTTAAGAGGATCTCCCCACCTATTCTATGCTACACCGGGGTCCGGGTGAAATACACGGGTTAGATCTTTAACCATTCATTTACGCACAAACACACACCCACATTGGTGTGTGTAGATGAACGGTAAAAAAATCACATAGTGTAGAATGTAGCATATAAATAACCCCTAGAATACTTCCCAGAACATATACTAGTGATTAGTGAATGACTCATACATACAATCGTCGCCGCGACAAGTGCTATCTCATAAATCTTGTAGATGCGCATTTGATAAAATATATGGCTAGTTTTGCACCATAAATCTACACATAATCACTCATGTATGTATGTGTGTGTATATAATTGTACTAGTCTAAACCATAATATTTTAATTGTAGCATCATCAAAACTAAGTGTTACTTAAAAGCATGAGAAAAAAATAAAATTAAAATTAAAATAAGGTAGAAAGATATGTGATGATGTAAAAGTCTCACCCTCCACAAACCTTTACCTTAAATCCAACTCTACTCTCAAATAGACAAGTCCATATGAATTAATTAAAACCCACTCACCAAACTCTCTGTTACTATTCAATTCTTGATTACTTTCCCTCCCACCATAAAAAAACCCCTTAAAAATTCAATCTTGAAACACACACTACACGCACCTTCCTCAACTTACTTCACCTTCAACTCCATTCACACCTACAAAAAAAAAAATAGTAATGGGTTTTGCCCCAAAACCCACAAGTCCTCTGTTTATAGTATTTCAGCTGCTGCTTTGTACACAAGAAACTGTACAAATACACAAATAGGAGACAGAAATTTTAAGGAACCCCATTTGGTGGGTTTGTTTGTTTGTAATAAGTTGGGGTTGAAGAGGTGGTAATGGAGATTGGGTGCCCTACAAATGTGAGGCATGTTGCCCACGTCACCTTTGATAGGTTCAATGGCTTCCTTGGCCTCCCTGTTGAGTTTGAACCTGAAGTTTCTAGAAGGCCTCCTAGTGCAAGGTCACAATTTTTTTTTTCTATTTTTCTATGTTTTATTTTCTTGAAATTTAAATTAGGGTTAGTCAGATAAAATTGTTTCTTGATTGTTGTTGTGGAATTTATGATGTTAGAACTTGATTGTCTATCTTTAAGTTGATGTTTCTTGTAGTTGGAAAAGAAAATTCTTGACAAAGAGATATTTTTGCTGACATTTTTTATTACCATGTAACTGAATTGTGTGTAGTACGAGAGTTTTCGGAGTTTCCACGGAGTCTATGCAGCTTTCTTTCGACACTAGGGGCAATTGTGTCCCTACTATATTACTCATGATGCAACGACGCTTGTATTCGCAAGGCGGCCTGCAGGTAATTTAATTGCATTTATTTCATATTGTTGATTGATGCAAAAAAGAATGTGTAATGAAATATAGCACACTGTTTCAAGATCAATAAAACATTTAATTTTTTCCCTCCAATTTGCAGTCTGAGGGAATCTTCAGAATTAATCCCGAAAACGGGCAGGAAGAGTACGCTAGGGAACAACTAAATAACGGATTAATTCCGGATAATATCGATGTTCATTGCTTAGCAGGTCTAATTAAGGTACTTTTTTCGCTACCTCTTCTTACTCGATGCTTCGCTTATTCATAATCGATAAACCATGAATTTCATCTAGACTTGTTAATCAGTATGGATAAAAAAAAAATTGAATCTTTACAAATATTTGCCTCAAGCCGAGGCAGATGAATCATTTTGCTTCGACTTAGTACATAACTCAAAACTGTTTTTTTTTTATTTTTTTTTTATTTTTATTTTGCAGGCCTGGTTTAGAGAACTTCCAAGAGGGATATTGGATTCTCTCACACAGGAGCAGGTAATGCAGGCCCAATCAGAAGAGGACTGCACTCGTCTCGTGACTCTACTTCCGCAAACAGAATCATCTTTATTGGATTGGGCAATAAATCTTATGGCCGATGTTGCCCAAATGGAACATCTCAACAAGATGAACTCTCGTAATATCGCAATGGTTTTCGCTCCCAATATGACTCAGGTTCGATTAAAAAAAAATAAATACAGTTTCTCCAGGAATTGGACCCTTTTTTCGGCCCGTCTTAATTGTGTATGTTTGCTTATTACAGATGTCGGATCCTATGACAGCACTAATGTATGCTGTACAAGTGATGAATTTTCTCAAGACTTTGATTGTGAAAACGTTAAAGGGAAGAGAAGATTCTATAGTAGAATCTGCTCCTTCGATGCAGTTAGAGCCTTCAGACGAAGATGAAGAAGAAGAAGCTAGTGTAGCCAATGAAATTAAAATGAATGCAACTGAATCTAAAACGAACAATGAAGAAACTCATGGTTTTGTAAGTTGTATTGAAAATATCTCGTCGTCCGATGAAAAGGGAGTTGTGGGAGTTGATAGTGGAAGTGGGATAACTCAATCAAGAAACGGGAGGTCGAAAAGTGGGCGACGAAATGATTCAAATAACTGTAAGAAAGGATCAAGAACATATAGTCAAGTTAATGGTGTTGCAGAGAAAAATAAGGAAATAGGCGTAAATAGCTATGTGAATTCACGTGCAGAGCGATTGGAGGCGTGGAGATGAACGAACTTGTTTGAATATATATTTTTATTTGGCGTTGTAATTTTCGATCGTTTGGATTTGTTCGAATATATTTTTATTGACTTCCTGGGTTTGGAGTTGTTTTTAACTTGTGAGTGGCAAATTCCATGTATTATTAGTGTTTACCTTTGCATGATCTCATTGTATAGACTATCTCTATGAGTGTTGAATTTGAATGTAATTTATCTTCATTTTTGTTGAGCTTGTCTATTTTATGTCCTTTTCCTATTATTTTAAAAAAGATGACTTCGTTTTGTACTTCAAGTTATAGATAAGTAGAGGTATTGCAAGATTGGTAATAACTAAGGTTAGGTATTGAGTCCTACAAGGGAGGGACTAACTGTCGGAGCAAGTCAGCTTGTGTCAATTGATTCAAGTTCGAATCACAGGACCAACGGTCGCTAGGTTGAGCTTGTCACACATGGTTAGCATAGTGTGATTTGCGTTTCTCGTATGATTTGCAAGCAATTATACGAGGGTGTAGGTTTACGTAATGTATCTATATGATTGGCTGTACGTGTTCCTTCATTACCCAATTTTTTTTCCTAATAATTTAACAAATTTGTAAATATAAAGAAATTAGAGAGGATTCAAGCCAAGGCTGGCTTTTTTCTACGTTAAATATATAATTTATGGAAATGATACAATTTGCATCATTTGTGTTTGCACCGATTTCACATTTGGTCGACCATGTTCGCAAAAAATACATTTGGTCCCTCATGTTTTAAAAATTAATCACTTTTAGTCCTTTTTCGTTATCCATTAGTACTAACGGGAAAATCAAGCGTATGCCCGTTGTCGCCTTGGCTGACAACTTAACTGTAAATTGACGAAAAAGACAAAAAATGTTAAATTATTCAAAACATGAGCGATCAAATGTATTTTTTTTAAACATGGGCACACCAAATATGAAATGAGTGCAAATATAGGGATCAATCATTGTCGGGCCAAGGGATGGGGGTCCTGGGGGCGAGGGATTTCGCCTTTGGTGCGAGTGCAAATATAGGGTGAAAAATGTAATTTTCCCAAACATTACAGTTGATGCGGTCACAAGATATCGAATTCGAATTTCAATTTAAACTAATCGATGTTCTGAAAGAACAGTTGTGATTACCTTCGTCCTTCATTGATTCCGCCGTCGCACAACTGTCGCCGTCGCCGAAACGACGTCCCCTTAGTAGCGGCGCTGCATCTAGGGTTTTCGATTCCGCCCTAATCCGGACAGCATCCCCAGCTAATTTTTTTTTTTTGGTATCTGTAAATTGGTGCCCACCGTTGTTCGAATGCGGATTGGATTTACGAAAATGAAGCTGGATTGCTATCAGAGAACGTTCGCACATTCTTCATCTTCTTTGACTCCAATTCAACTCCCCGCTCACCTGTAAATTCCTCCGTTTTCCTTTCCGATAATAATAATTACGTTGCCCTTTATTGCCAGTTTATTTGTTCCTATCTATTTATGTATGTATGTATGTATGTATGTATGTATGTGTGTATGTGTGTATGTATGTATGTATATATGTGTGTATGTATGTATGTATGTATGTATGTATGTATGCATTATCTAAAAGAACCTGATTTTTTTTTAGTTTTTTTTGTTTCAGGGAGACACATCTCTGGTATGTAAAACCCAGTGAAGTAAAGAATGAATCTTTGTTGAAGCAGTATTTAGATATTTTATCTCCACGTGAGAGGGAGAATGTGATGCAAATGCGGGGTGAAGAGCTGAGGAAGAGCGCGTTGCTCGCGCGTACCTTGGTTCGAACCACAATTGCCAGATGTATGCCGTAAATTTTATTCTTGCTTCCCTCTAAAAATCTATTTTCTTGTTTTAATCGATTATTTGCAACAAATGCGATAATTATCTAGTGCTGCATCGTGTGTGTATGTATGTATCTGACGACCCCCATTGCTATCTTGAAGGCTAACTTAAGCGTTGTGTTCGAGACGATTGCCGATTGTTCTTTGTTCAATTTTACTCTCTACTGTTTAGATTTCAGTGAAGGCAATAACTTGAAATCACGAGTCATACGAGAGAACAGGGGAGAAAATAATGTATCTATTGAAAATTCGCTCCTATGTAAAAGCATGTGCAATATTTAAAAATGTTCGTTTTTTTGGTCGAGAGAACTTCTTTTTAGCGAAATGATCATATTGGTTTTTTGGTAGATCAGATAAACTCGCAGATTAATCCCAGATCATTGAAGTTTCGAAAAAACATACATGGAAAGCCTGAGGTAATTACGTATAATTATTGCGCGTTGCTTTTGAACCGTCTGGATTTTTCAGCATCGAAATCAAGAACCTTGCCTTCTGCTAAACCCGGGAAATTTAAGCAGGTAGATTGGCAATTCAGCAATGATTCGCTTCCACCTCCGTTGCATTTCAACATCTCCCACACTTCTTCTTTGGTAGCATGTGGAGTGACCGTCGATTCTCAAGTTAGCTATTTCATTTTTCTCGTTATTTAAATTTCATTTTTCTTCACCACCGATATATAGTTGCCTATAATGGATCGTTCCTTTTATCGACCTGCTTCCGAGTGTAGATTGGTATTGACGTGGAAGAAAAGCACAGAAGTATCAAACACACCGTTCTATCTTTTGCTCGACGTTATTTCTCTAAACACGAAATTCAATTCTTAGCCTCCATTACTGATCCACAAGTTCAGAAACTGGAGTTCATCAAATTATGGACACTAAAGGTAATAGTTTCCTACTAGTGGAAGAATTCATAAACGAAATATGGATATTACAAATCCAATTCGTAAACTACCCTTGCATTTACATTTAAGGCTTCTAATTGGAAGTTACGATTTTCAGGAGGCATACGTGAAAGCTTTAGGAAAGGGATTTTCTGGTGCACCTTTTAAAACATTTACGATTCGATTCAAGGAGGACTCGATTCATCAGGCATCTGAAATAGTAGTGGATTCTTTTGACGAACCGACCGAGCTTACAAGCAATTGGCAATTTTCGCTTTTGGAGTTAGCTAATTCACACTATGCAGCCATTTGCACAGAGAAGCATGCTGCCTCTGCAGAAGGTATGAACCATTCGTTCAACTAAAAGAAAATCTCGAAAAATGGCATTTAATGTAAATTCTTTTTTTTTTTTTTCGTTTGCAGGCAAAAGAAATGTTCCGACAAAATTGACTGTATGGAAGACTATACCATTTGTAGTCGACGAATGTGTGTCTGGTACAGATGCAGTTAAAACAATCTATGGTTAGGATAACTGGTTTTCTTCTCCTTCTCCTTTCATTCTGATTCAGCTGGCAATTGTAAAGTATTTATCTTTCATATGTGAACTTGTTCATAAAGATTAATGAGTTCCGAAAATTCGCCGAGTCACAATTGTGAGAAAAAAAAAAACAAGTTTCACCAGTAGTCATTACAAGAACAAGACCCACCGCTAAAATGGTGAAAACGGGTTGCATCTCTAACTACAAACCGACGATTCACTAATTTACTCACCGATTTCACAAACACATGACAATCACCACATATCCTCAAGTTCTTGATTACAAGAATATCCCTTTCCGAATCATTACCGTTCAACAGAGCAAACGCAATCGCCAATCTTTCGCTGTGCACGGACACATTATTACTCGGAATTTCGCCATATTCTTTCTCACGACACCCTTTTACTAAATCCTCCAACTTAGAATAAATCTCCTTTGTCTGAGAATGATTTCTATCACCAGCAATGAACAAATGAGTCTTTCCTTTACATTCAACATAACTATAACCCGGATCCTTCTTCAACCCTCTCTCTCTCATCATAACCCGAATCTTTAAAACACCTTCAGAATCACCCGTCTCAGTATAAATATTCGATAACAAGACATAATAACCTATGTTCTTCGGTTCAATCTCAACAACCTTAGCAAACGCAAACTCCGCCAAATCCACGTTTTTGTGGATCTTGCAAGCACCCAAAAGGGCTCCCCAAACAGGCCCGTCGGGCCCCATAGGCATCGAGTCAATGAGCCTACAAGCCTCCGCCAATCGACCCGCGCGACCCAAAAGATCCACCACGCAAGAGTAGTGCTCCGAACCCGGATCCAAATCATACACACTCTTCATTGAATGAAAATAGTCCAAACCCTTTTGTGTCAGACCAGCATGACTACACGCAGTGAGAACACAAACGAATACAGCCTTATCGGGTCGGATTCTTGCCGTAATCATCCGATCGAAAAGCTCCACTGCAATATCTCCATGCCCGTGCATACCGTACCCACCTATTATGGCTGTCCAAGAAATCAAATTCTTGTCAGGCATTGCATCGAAGATAGCTCTTGCTCTTGCCAAGCCACCGCACCTTGCATACATACTAATTAACGAGTTTTTTAAATACGGATTAAGTCCAAATCCGCGACGATTTATTATCTCTTCCACCTCACGGCCTATTCTCTGTGCACCGAGATTAGCACAAGATGACAGTACGCCAACTAACGTCACTTCGTCGGGGCAGATATTTGCGGATTGCATGTCTTGATAAAGATCCAAAACCTCTGTACCGAGTCCGTGTTGTGAATAGCCGGATATTATTGCATTCCATGTGATTAAATTCTTGTGTGGGATTTCGTGGAACAGCTTCTTAGCTGATGAAATCGACCCACAATGGACGTACATTGACAGAATGCAATTCGCAACAGCTAAATCGGTGATCAAATTGTACTTTGATGTTAAGCAGTGCAATGAAATTCCCAAATCCAAGTGCTCTGGAGCTGTACATCCCGGAACTAGTCCCAATATAGTGACTGCGTTTACGGGTACTTCTCTGGCTCTCATTTCACGCAGCAAAAGCATACCATCTGAGAATCTTGACTTTTGAATGAAACCAGATATCAAAGCGTTGTAGCAGACCGTTGATCTGGTCGAGTGCGGAATTTCATCGAACACCTTGTGGGCATTCTCGAGTGAAGAAAACCTGCAGTACATGGTGATTAGTGCGGTCTGGACGAAGGGTTCGAGGTGGCAGCCGAACTTGATGACGTGGCAGTGAAGCTGTGTTCCGGTTGGGGTGAGGGATAGGGCGGATGAAGACTTGAGAATGAAGGGGAAGGTGAAGGCGTTGGGGGCGGCGGCGCCGGAGCGCAGCATTTGGCGGTAGAGGATCAGTGCTTGGCTGTACTGGCCTTGTTTTGAAAGGTCCCTTAGTTGTGTGTTCCATTTGCCGCCATCTCCGACGGCGGCGGCGGCGGCGACGGCGGTTATGTTGGTTGGCCGAAGGCACGCTGTCTTGATGCATGGTAGCAAGTTCTGCCTGCTCATCGAGTGGGCATTGAAATCAGAGGTCTGGCCATTTTATATTTAATTTCAAAAGGGTAATTTACAAATAACTCCCTAGGTATATCAAAATTACGAGAATCGTTCTCTTTTTTGTTGAAATTACAATTATCCCCCCAAAATTAACGGATCTTCAAGAACCTGACAAAAACCAAGGAATATCTTAAATTTCCCATAAACAGAAAAAAATAGAAAATAAGAAAAACGATTGCTAAGATATATTAATATTTGAATATACATACAGTAGAACTTCGATTAAATAATACTTTTGCTCGATCCTGAGTCTGAGACAACGTGGGAAATTAATAATCAACTAAATTTATAAGATAATACATATTTGAATTCTAATAAGCATATAATATATAAATTAATTATGCATATAAATAACTTTTCAAATAATACATAATACAATAGATTGATGATAAATATATAAAAATATTACAAATTATGTTTTAGTTCTCTTTTATTTCTTGTTAAAGTCAGCATTCTTCATTTTTCTTAATATTGTAAAAAAATCTCTTATTGTTTTGTCATAAGTCAAAAAGAAAATATTAAATACACTACCTCGATAAATTAATAACCCCGCTTAAATAATATTTTTTTTACGGTCCCGACTCGAGGACAATGTGCTAAATTAATAATTCGCTAAATTTATAAGATAATACACATTCGAAAATTTTAAGAAGCACAATAATATATGTAAATTAATAATTGCATAAAAATAATTCTTACATTCCATATAGATCTAGGAACACTTAATAAAATATAATTTAATGATAATCTTCTAATTAAAAGAAAAATATATATAGTAAGCTATTTTGGTGGGGGAGTTGAAAGAAAAAGTAGTTGAGATCCTCAGAAATTGAAGCATTTGTTGGATATATTGACAAGTGTTAGCTCAACCCTTACATATCTACCAACATATGTTACATCGATAAACCAAATCAAATTAAAACACAACCAAAATTAAATAACAAACATACAATTGTTGTAAGAAAAACAAGAAAAAACAAACAAACAAGTAATTAAGCTACTACTAGTGAATCATATCAAGAAAAATATGGCAAGTCCAGGTTCATCGTTTCCGGCAGCCGAGGCGGAGAAAGAGTTGAATCCAGCCTTGAACACTGATTTTCAGGTCGATCCCGTTTCTGCGCAAGTTACTACGTCTAAGCAAATGAAGGTAAAAATTACTCATTATATCCTTTTTCCTTTCTTTCTTTCTTAAGAACATGTCTAGAAATATATACACATTTTGATCCACCATATCTTAATTCGAATAATGTATAGGTCAGGTTCGGATCCAGAAAATGTGGAACCCTAACCAACCCTTATATAGGTCAGGGTCCAACCCTCCGGTTTGCAAAAAAACAACAACACTGGTCCGGGTCGCCGGTTAACCAATTTTTTTTTCTTTTTAATTATTTAATTTTTTTTGAAAAATTAAAAAATGTGGGTGGGGAATGACGAGTTACACGGTTCGGTCGAAATTTCAATCTTGATCGTTGATCTCCACCGTGAGAAGTAAAAACAATCATAACCGTTAGTTTTTTCAAAAAAAACAAAACAATAATAAAAAAAATACAAAACAAGGGTCGAAAAACCGCCAATTGAACGTCCGTTCGTGGTTTGGGAAATGGACAACCCTTAACCGGCCCATATTATAAGGGTCCGACTCCAGGTTCGAGTTGACCCCGATCCGGTTTCGATTCAAGTCGAATCGGACCTTTGGCCATGTCTAATCCACATGTTATATCGAATTGCTAAAAACTCTCCGTATTATTACCGTAATTCTTTGTCTCTTTTTCTTGGCCACTTGTAACTAATAATAATATATAGGTAATTGATTATAGTATTGGTTGTTTGTTTGGAGCATGCAGGAAGAATATGAAGCAGCAGAAAGGAAAGAAGAAGAGGAAAAGAAGAAAGAAGAGCTAAAGAAGAAAGAAGAGGAAAAGGACAAAGCTGTCCAGAATTTCAAAACCGCCGTCATCATCTCCGGAATCATCGTCGCGGTGGCCGGTGCAGTCTTCGCCATTACCAAAAAACTCCGAGAGAAATGATTTTATTCTTAATCTTTAATTAATTAGTGTCCTTATAAACATGCATGCATGGCTTCATTTTTTTTTTTTTTTGCAACAAGTGTTGGATTACATTTTTTTCATCAACAAATTAATCAACGTTTTTTTTGTAGTTGATATTTATCTCCAAGAGAATATTGATTTTGCTTTAATTTATATTTTTTTTTTTTCATTAGTTGAAGATTTAGGTCTTTGTTTGAACTTTACCCCCTTTAATTTGTAATGATGTCTTGATGATTTGGAAGTGTTCAATTAGTGAAGCCCATGACACCAAAAGTACAAACTCAAAACATAATTTAAGTAATTCTAAGACCAATTTCTAGAGAAAACAGAATTTAAAGATCTACATCCACTCAGAGAAATTCACCAGCACAATCTAAAAAATAACATATCAATCCCTTTAATTCTCTCTTCATCAATTACTTATTTTGTTTATTTAGGTCAAAAATAGAATAAAGACATAATAATAATAATAATAATAAGGGAAAACTACGGACACCCCCTTGAGTTATGATCGAACTACGAAAACCCCCTGCTATTTGGGTAATTACAGCCACTTCCTCAACTATGTATTATCTTACGAAAATACCCCTCCAGGGGTAAATTTATGGATGTTAAATCGGTAGAACCGAACCGAAATTTCGGTACGTCAACATTTCATACGATTTGGTCTGGTAAATAACCGAATTACATAAATTTTATGTAAACAAAAAGGGACTTTTCGTAATTTGGCCATAGCTCAGGGGATTGGCAATAATTCGCCGTAATAAATAATAATAATATTTGAGACATCATTAAAATTCTTAAACTTAATTTGTAATTAAAAAAATTATCCCCAAAACAAATGTTAATTCGACACATGGAGAAAAATCAGTTATGACTGTTAATCCTCTGGTTTTCTTTGTCATATACATCTGCTGCAACAAGCACTCAACATTCAAAGCTTATTATTCCTTTCAAATCAGAATTAATGGCTCAATTATTCCAATTCACACCTCCATCTTCCCTCTTTCACCTCAATCACAAAATCCCCACCCACAGTTGCAGAAATCCACCCACTCGTCAAATCCCCTTTTCTCTCAAACAATCCGCCGCACTCACACCCAGCGCCGCCGCCAGCAATCGCCACTCCCCGCCGGTCAAATTCGCCTCCCTCACAGCACTCAAACCCTACCTCCAATCCGAATGGCGGCCCATCCTCTCTGGCTGGCTGTGCAGCGCAATTTCTGTCTACTCGCTGTCCAAAATCGTGCCTTTGTCGGGGAAGCTCTCTTCTATATTGGCCGCTGCGGATTTTTCGAGCCTGAGAAATGAGGGTTTGATATTGGGGGTGCTTTTTTTGACACGAATTGTGTCCAATTATCTGCAGCAGGCGTTTCTGTGGGAGGCCGCATTGAATTGTGCCTACAAAGTTAGGGTTTACGTGTTCAATAGGGTTTTGCAGAGGGATTTGGGATTCTTCGAGGGCGAAAAGGGAGTTTTACCGGGGGACGTTGCGTACAGGATCACGGCGGAGGCGGAGGATATAGCCGACACTGTATATTCCCTTTTGAATGTGAGGGTTTGCTTCTCGATTTGATGTCGATTTCTTTGTGCCGTATGAGTTAATTCATGTGATGTGAAAGTATGTTTTCCTAGTACAATATGATTGGTGGTTTGTCAATTTGTCGTATTCAATATTATGATTTTGAATATCTAGGTGAATTTAAAATGCGGGTTCCATGATCGACTATGGAACTCACATTTTAAAAGTTGTTTTTGGTATTTCCCTGATCCTTTCCGACAATGCAAGTTGTGGTTTCATTGCACGTTTTTTGAGTGAAGCTTTAGTAATGGTTCTTAATATCTTATAATACTTTCCATCGCAACTTTTTGTAGTGCAATACTGTATATTATGAATTCTCAAACATATTCGCGATCACTCTGTCAAGTTATTTGCTCTCTTTGCTTCTTATTCGCATTTTTTCACTCAACAGACTGTTGTTCCAAACACTCTGCAAGTATCAGCTATGGCAACTCAGATGTTAATCATAAGTCCCGTACTCTCAATAATTTCTGCCTTGGTAAGGAAGCGGTAGCCAAAATATTATTATTAATTTTTTTTCGGGACTGGATTTGTTAAGTTTTTGTAGTAGAATTGAAGAGCCCACTTTTCTGGTGTTGTTTTGAAGGTGATTCCGCTCATGGCTATCACGATTGGTAGTCTTGGAGAAAAGCTTCGTAAAATATCCAATACGGCAAATCTTAGTACAGCTTCTCTCTCAGCATACCTAAATGAGGTGTGGCATATTTTTACTTTCTATTTTGATTGTGCAGTTTGTGTAGCTCTATCTAATAATATTTTGTTGAGAAGCTTAAGCACATGTGCATTATTATTTTTGTTGAAGGTCTTTCCTTCAATTCTTTTCGTGAAGGCAAACCACGCAGAATCCAACGAGGGTATTAGATTCCAGTCGCTTGCCTCTGCTGATCTCTCGGCGTGTTTGAAAAAGAAGCAGATGAAGGTTTTAATACCTCAGATAGTACAGATAATGTTTTTCGGGGTTCTATTCATGTTCGGTGCCAGCTCGTTGGTAGTTTCAAGAGCCTCATTCAATTGTTCCGCCATGGTTTCTTTCATGACATCACTGATTCTATTGGTCGATCCAATTCAGGTAACTTTTATCTGCTTAATGAATTTTACGTATAGGTGGTTACTTAACTTGTTTCTTTT
Organism: Erythranthe guttata; assembly: GCF_000504015.1. The sequence goes on along the minus strand of NW_012193275.1, from coordinate 268,069 downwards.
GAGTTTCTGAGATCATCGATGTTGGAATACTACATTTTCGACTTAAGTCACTTTCTAAATGCTGGACATCGGAAATGATTACTTATTTGCTTCATCATGATTTATGCACTCTAAACGCAGAAACAGAAATATTGATTACTCTTACATTTGGGAAGTCTGACGGTCTCGCATGAATTCAAATATCCATGATTTTCTAATGCATGTTTATTTGTTATTATGGTTTTTCTTCCGTGCAGCTGTCTTAGAGTATCAATCTGAAATAAAGAATTACGCAGGGTGTGGGAAAAGCATACAACGAGTTAAAACAAGGAGAACCAGCCATTGAGCGGTTGTTTAAGTTGACCTTGTTCAAGTCACAGGTACATTCCCGTTTTCTTTCAATCCGCATAACAGATATTGCTTGTCACGAGTTTTGACTGTTGGTAAAAACAAAACGAGCAGATTTTTTTTCTTAATTTACTTGAGCATTCTTGGTTGCTGAGATGTAAGCTTTCCTTAATGCTCCAAAATGACATTTTCAACACTTTCTCGAGATTTTTCTGAACGAGCTTACAATGAAAATATTCAGGTGAGTGAGAAAACAGATGCAGTTGATTTAGTCACCGTTAGTGGAGAAGTGAAAGTATGTGGCCTCTCTTTCTCATATGGAGACAGTGTGGGCCCCGTATTGAATGGGCTCGATCTTCATATTCATGCTGGAGAGACAATTGCCCTTGTTGGCCCGTCTGGTGGAGGCAAGACAACTCTTGTCAAACTTCTGCTTCGCCTATACGAACCACTTTCTGGTGAGTGAGTGAGTGAGTGAGTGAGTGAGTTCTCTTCCTCAATTTTATCTTATACTGTTATCTATCTGAACTTCACTATTTCGGAATCGACAGGTTCGATTTTGATAGATGGCTGTGACATTCAAAATATTCAATTAGAGAGCTTAAGGCGACATGTTGGTCTGGTCTCTCAAGATTCGGTAAAGTGTCTTTGCATTGCAACATCTATCTTCTTTTAAATTCTCGGATAATCTTGATTTCTGCTTTTGGTTAAAAAAGACCGTGAATTGTTATTTTTGCAGGTACTGTTTTCAGGGACTATTGCTGAGAATATCGGGTACAGGGATTTAATAAGTGGTATTGACATGGATAAAGTCGTAGTTGCAGCTCAAACTGCAAATGCAGACGAGTTCATTAAACGCCTTCCTGATCAGTACCAAACCTGTGTTGGACCTAGGGGCTCTAATTTTAGTGGAGGCCAAAGGCAAAGGCAATATTATTTTCTTCAATTTTTTTATTATTAATTTTTTTTATATATATAATTAAACTTCATTTTTTTAACTCTGGAGGGTGACCCTTTTTCGTTCCTGCATTTATACATCAGGCTAGCTATTGCAAGAGCGCTTTATCAGAACCCGTCTATTCTTATTTTAGACGAAGCAACTTCTGCATTAGACAGCAGATCTGAGTTTTTGGTGAGACAAGCTCTTCAACGCCTAATGCAAAATCGAACGGTAACCTCAAGTGCAAATTAAAACCTCAAAATCATTCTTGTTTTAATTTATTTATTTTTTTTGTCAATTTTGGGGGTATTTTTGCAGGTAGTGGTGATTGCTCATAGGTTGGAAACGGTTGTAATGGCTGAAAGAATATTCCTCTTAAATGATGGGAAGCTGCAGCAACTGAGTCATTCGGATCTTTTGGATGCTCATCGTCAACATGGCTCACTCGCTAATGCACTCGTTATCTAGTAGTATTCAATATTTCAATCCGAATTTTAAATAATCGTGTAAATTATTATTTGTTCTTTAATGTGGTTTTGTCACAAATAATCATAGTAATTTGTTATTCACTCTCTATACCACTTACTTGTACTTGATGAATTAGACAACTGAATTTTCAAAAAATTATAATTTGATCTTTAACTAAACAATCAAAAATCAATATTTCAGATAAGGCGGGAAATTTTGCCGCCATTGTTAAACCCTTTATGCTCAATACTCTCATTTCTACTTCCCCTATATATAATCCAATTAAAATCCAAATTAACCTAATTCAAAATTCAAAAACTTAAACGCATATCCAAACCCTAGAATTTCCACTTGTATAATTCTCCGTCCAACGCTGCCTGGTTTTCTCTGAGAATCACACACTCGTGCGAAATTTGTTAAAATGGATACGTCAAATCCGGCGGTATTAGTCAACGCGGAGCTGCTGCGTATGCACGTCGGCCGGAGGGTCCGTACAGTTATTCAGGTGCTGAAATCCGACGGTGGTGGCTCAGTCGTCGGAAGGTCGACGGACGAGCAGCAGTTGATTATAAAGGGATATCCCTCAGCCCCTCTTTCCACTTTCGTCGAAGTTATCGGCATCGCCGACAGTAATCAATCTATTCAGGCTGATTCCTGGACCAATTTCGGCGACAATTTTGGTATTTGAAACAATACGACTCTTTTTTTTTTTTTTTTTTTTTTTTGAATTTCTTAATTTGGTGTGGTGATTGATATATTTGGGTCTTTTTATTATAGCAAATTAGGTCTTTTTATTATGTGCTGTGCATTTTGCCCTATTTCAATACGGCGACGTATTATGCATTAGTGAATTTACAAGCTAAAACCAGTATTATGAAAGTAGGAATCGATAGTTGCGTATTCGATTAATCGATTTAACTCAAAAATGCGTCTGCATCTTCTTCTGGTGTATGGCACAGTTGATGTATGATGATTATGTATGTATGTGTGTATATTACCATAGCTTAGATTTACGCGAGCTGTTAATCGAGAGATTGTAATGTTAGACTTTGCTCTGTAAATTATTGTTTAGGGGAGCCACCAAGATGTACTCTTGTATTCGGAACTAACTATGTCGGTTACATATTATCAAGAATTGTTTTTGTATAATGATAATTATATTACAAGTAATCGTTTCGTTTGGTTGGTGCAGAAATGGGATGCTACAACAAAGTATGTCAACTCGCGAACGGGGATTTCAAACACTTGTTCATCTAATAAAATTTTATGTCTGGTATAGTTCCTTCTTTGAGGTTTGGAACTGAAAACTCTATCGTTCAAATTTCGTGTTTTTCGAAACGGCAACATGTGTAGTTTATCAGTGTTTTCTCAGAAGCCTTGTTGTCTTGGTGATTGTTGCTGCTGATATCATCTTCAATTATGTTTTAAATTTGTCTTGATTTGATATTTTCTCCAATATGGCAAGCGTCGAAGTCTTGTAATCATTTTGCATATTTTGGTTGGTGTCGATCTTTTTTGAATGATATTTCATCTCAATATGACCCATCTTAGATTCAATACCTCTTGTATCAAAACTGCGATTATTAATTAATTGCCTTAAGCCTCGTTTGGTTGGGGAGATTAGTCATTATTAACTAAAATAATTAAACTTTATTTGACGTTTGATATCCCTAATAATTTGCTGAGTCGATCTGCAAATACTAGTCTCTAATTATTATGCATCATTGCATTGTATCTAATCATTTCAACCAACAACTGCAGCAAATAATGAAAGACATTACAAAAAGCTAAAGACAAATATTTCACATTGTCTCTAAACACTTCAGCAACAACTCCAGCAAATAAGAACATGTGAAACATGTCGAAAAGTAGAAGACAAATACTTATAATCTAAATGTCGATTAAAATGTATTACAACATCGTACCTAAGCATTATAGCTTGCAGTTTACATACCCTAAATTACGAAAATCATAGCGATAATAAACAACATTAAGGTGAGGAAAAAAGAAAAAAAAAAAAAAAAGGGGGCAGCTACATTGGGTGTGATAACTACTGATTATTTGGCAGCGACGGCCGAAAAAAAGATAAAAAAAAAATCACTAAAACAACATTCAGCGAGTACAACGGCTACTTGACTTTCAAAGAAAAGTCGAAAGATCTTCCGGCGGCTCGATCCAAACACTCTCGAAAGGATCTTGTTCACCCCAATCATAACACTGCTTTCGCGGATAATACCTACCATTCTCCAATGAATACGAAACGCATCTCTTACCATAAAATCGAACCTTCGAGAAATAAACATTATTTCTCATTGTTCCAAGAAGATCCATCCTAGCACAAGACGACAAAAAATTCGCAAACAAAGTCATCCCGCCTAAATTCTCAACCTCCACCCACACTTTCTTGGCCTGGTCCAGCTTATATATAACGGGGTTCACCGCCGAGCAAGTGTAAATTACGAAAATATCCCCGTCGTGCTCCGCCATGAATTTCCCCTTCCACCAATTCTTGACGAAGAAATTCTCCGGGCACTTGGGCGGTGCCACCGAATGCACCGCCCAAGTGCTCTTCTGGGGGTCGTAGACCCCCAGCCAGCCAGTCAGGCTCAAGCAATAAAACATACCCTTGCAGAAAACGAGCTTATTCCAAATGCTGCTAACGAACGGGAGGCGGTTCTGGTAGTTGGTGGTGGCCCACGCGGTGGCTCCGGGGCGGCAGGTGCTGACCGCCACCACGGTGGGGCTGACGTGCTTGACCGTGAAGACGATACAGCTGGCGGCAGTTGGGGCGTCGGAGAAGGCGACTATTTGGTAGGTTAGTTCTAGGGTAGGCAAAGCGATGGAGTCTCGTGTGTAAGGGCAGAAGAAGAATACTGACTGAGTTCTCGGCTTGTAGAGGAGGAGCCACCCGTTTCTGGCGTAGCAAATGCGGGACCCGTTTAGCTCGGGCAGGTCGAGGAAATAGGTTTTGCGTTTGGAGGGCTCGTAGAATTCGTAGAGGTTGCCGAATTTGGGGAAGAACATCAGCCACGGTGGTTTGTTGGATTTTCTCACGGAGAGTGCTACAGAGAGCCATCTTTTGCAGACAACCGACGCGCGAATGTTGTCTTTTAAGGTCAGTTGGGAGAGGATTAGTTCCATGAGCTCTGTTGGAAGATCGGTCTGTGTTTGCGTTTCTTGTTGCTCGTCTATCGGCTCATGCTTCGAGAGCTTTTTGCTGTGTCTAATTGTTTCGGCCAATCTACAGCAACGGATAATTGATGTAAATTCAATCGGCACTAAGACTAAACAATCGGAGTTATTCAAAAGGTAGCAATTCAAAATCACAAGTCATAAAATGCATTTGCTTTGTGCCCGAATGAGCAAAACGCGATTTTTATTTTGTTTTTCAAATAAGAACATCGGTTTACATCATTATATCGACCATATTCGATGAACCAAAAGATCAGCTAGAAGCTTCTAGATTTAAAAAAAAAAAAAAAAAAAAATCAATCTTGCAAATATATCAAATCCCAACTGAATTAAACAAGGTTTTTCTCATATGTTCAAATCAAAGTAGAGAGAAATGCAACTCAATTAAACAACTTTTTTTTTTTTTTTATTTATCAAGAACAGTCACCTAAATCAGAAGCACAAACAAGAACCCTACTCAGTGCAGACTTCAAGAATCATTCTTATCCAATCAGATTCACTCAAATCTGATCTAAGGAATTAAAACAATTAGTAAAACCCTGGAAAATTACAGATCATGAAATAGGATTCTTGCCGACAAAAAACTACTGAATCAAAATTGGCTCATAAAATCAAAAGAAACTTACAATTTCATCTTCTTTCTTCTTCGCCCAGCCATAATTGCCACAACCCAGATTGAATTTTTATTTAATTTTAAATTTTTTTTTTTTTTTGGGTTTTTATTAAAACTCAGTGTGTGTGTGTGTGTGTGTGTGTGGGCGAAATGAAGAGAGAAGAAGGGTTGGGAAAGGAGAGGGCTAAGGTAAGAATGATTGATGTCAGAGCGTGAGAGATTTCTAACAAAAAAACCTTTTCTTCCCAACAACACGTGTGGCTTTTGGTGTGTGTGTTCGATTTTCTGTAACGGTGGGCTTTTTTCATGTCCTAAAACTCACCCAATCCATTATTGCCACGTGTCGGTGGAATCAACTCTTTAATGTTTCTTCACTTTATGGTGCGAGTGTTGGCCATTTTATTTGAAACTTATCTATTATGATTGATACACATTTATTTTTTATTTCCAATATATATATATAACGTTACATTTGATTTATTGTTGAGAAAAGAAGAGGGATTTTGTTTTGATTATGTAATCATTTTGATTCATAATAATAATCCAATTGGATTAGATGGTAACAAATTGCAAATCCAATCATGATTCGTAAATGCATATCATAGGACCTGCACTACGACGCATAAATATACATGGGTGTGTGTTATTATGTGTAGATCAATGGTGCATGATCGATTTATTTCATCAGGTGTAGCGTCTACAAAACCCCTGTAGTCTATCAGATAGCTATGAGATGCTACACTCAGTGAAAAAGAATCGGGTAATTTTGCATCATAAATGTATACAAATGACTACTCACTACGCATACATACACATCAGTTTGTATTATTACGTGTAGATCAATAGTGCATGATCACCCGATATATTTCCTGAACCCATAGACACCAAAAACAGTTTCTTTTGCCTACTCCTAATAGATTAATGAATTCATCCAAGTTTGTCGATGCATAGTCTTGAAATTCAAGCCCACGTTGCAATAAGCAAGTGAGCTTCAACCCCGATACTAAAATGCTCCATCTCGAATTAAAATTTTGAAATAAAAAATAAACATTTGAATTTGAATTCGTAATAAGTAGAAAATCATTAATCTCTTGTTAAGATAGGTTCATTCACAATGAAGTTAAAATACTCGCGTCTCGTTTTCTGAAATCATTTTATCTATACATGTTATACACTTGACCTGAGTGTAGTATCTACATAACCCTTTCAAGCCACCAACTGTGGGACTTGGACAATGCAAACGGACTTCAGCAAACAAAAGAAAAAAAAATTCAAAAGATTCTTTAGTAACGCAAATCAAAAATCGCGATATAAAATAGCGAATATGCCATAATAATAATTCAATCTTCTGTCTATTGAAATGGGAATTTTTTCTTCTTCTACTTATAGTTATTCTGCCCTACTGGTTGAGACTAGTATGAATACCAACTTTTACATTGCTGACTAGTTTTCACCTGCCATGTCATCATCATCATCATCATCATCATCATCATCATCATCGGAACTGTCATTTTCGTCGTTAATTCCAGGCTGGCAAATGGAAAGACATAGCCGAGAACACGCAAATATCAGTCTATAATGAACTTGAATAGAAGAAATCAACTACAAGAATTAAAGGGGGTATATTTCATATCAGGAATTCAACGACAAACGAGAGGGAAGTTAGTTACCTGTCTGCAATAAGAGAGGCTTGTAACATTTGTTTTCTTCAATGTCGTAACCGAGTCATAGTTACCTTGTAAACATTCTTCACGCATAACCATCATTTTTTCTGCTATCTGGATATGAATAAGATACTGGATATGAATAAGATACAGGCACAACATATGAATCCCGATAAATTTAAAAAAAGGATTAGGAAAATAAAGTAGCAATTGCAATTGATGGTGTACTTTTGTCGTACTATTCGATCCAAGTTACTTACTTTTAAGTTTTAACCTTCAAACTTATGAATACACAGGTCATGAATTTACAAGGAATCTTGTCATTTTTTACGCAAATATATTTTAAATTTCTAACAATATTTGAAGTAAAATCCAACACATTTCGTTTGGGATTTCGTTTTCCCTCTATCGGGAAAAATATATTACATGTCAAGTTCAAATCAGAAATCAATTATGAAATAGATCTTGGTCTAAATAACCAGGACTTAATTAATCTGATATATACACCATGAAGGAAGTACGGAATACGATCTATTTTGGAATATAAACGCACAAGGACGTAAAAAAACGAAAAAGGAAAACGAAGAAAGTGCACCTCTTCAATGCTGCCATCTTCTATCTCTGTGTTTAGAGATAACATGAATTCTTCAAGCATATTATTTACTTCATGAATATATAGCTCTGTGCACAAAAGTACCAAATTGATTACAAAAACTGAACCAAATGCTTCGTTTCTTATAACTGTTTATCAAAGTGTCGAAATCAATTAATACGAATCAGAAAGCGGAATTCACAGAAGAAAACTCGAAATAAATAACAGAGGAGCGAGATACCGATTCAACTCAAAAATTTTATTAACTTATACTAAATCAAATTTAACAGGAAGAAAGGCAATATCTAGAAACTCAAAACTCAAATCGAAAAGGGAAAAAAAAATAAAATTAAGTACCTTTTGATTGGGTGAGGCGATGAAAAATATCGCGGCTGAATTGCTGAGATTTCTGGGCGGAGGTACGGCCGCCCCACTCATTCTCGACGGCCATTCGGAGGGCGGTCCATCGAGAAAGAACCAAATTGATCCCCTCTTGCAGCTGCGCCGCCGCTTCCGCCGTCGGAGCAGGGTTCATTGTCTGAGTTCTCACTGATATTGTTTTTGCAACCTAGGGTTTGCCTGAGTGTTGGGGAATTTGCGATTTTGAAATTATATTATAATTGAAATTTATATATAATGAATCAATCTGAAGTTTTATTTCATTAAATTAAAAAAACTAGTAATTGTACGCGTGCGATGCACGGGACAACAAATTGCATTGTTTTGATATTGTAAGAATATAAACAAACATTTGATGTCAAAATTCTATTATACTGGAACATTATTAAGTATAGGGGCAATTTTTTTTTTGGGGTTGTTTTGTTTTGGAGCTTTTAAAATGGGGTTATTTTTGAAGTAGTAATTAAATTGGTGTTGGCCGCCACCGGGAACGGCGGCATCGGACGGAGACGCCGCCGCCGGTGGCGGCACCGGGAGGAGACGCCGCCACCAGTGGCGGCACCGGGAGGAGACGCCGCCACCAGTGGCGGCACCGGGAGGAGACGCCGCCACCAGTGGCGTCTTCTACTTTTTAAATTATTATTTTAATATTTTAATATTTTTTAATATTTTATTATTTTAATATTTTAATATTTTTTAATATTTTATTATTTTAATATTTTCTTATTTTTTAATATTTTTATTATTTTTTAATATTTTAATATTTTCTGATTTTTTTAATATTTTGTGATTTTTAATTTTTTTTTAAAGATAAAACAATTCTAACTACGTTTTATTAAATTTATTATATTTTATCAATTAGTGTTAAATTAATCAGTGCATATATTTATCTAATCAACACAAAAAAATATGTAGACAAAAACAAAAGGAGTTTCTAGAAAATAAAAGAGTTATATAAAATAAATACCAGAAGAAGGTCCAACGCTACCGAAAGAGCTACTGAGGATGACGTGAGACAGACAAGAGAGGGGAACTATTATGGCTATGTTTGGACGCCTTCTCAGATTCTTTTCACAATTTCGGGAAATGAGAAGTATGTTTGGTTGGCTTTTGAAATTGAATTTTGATATTCTTTCAGGAAAATTAATTCCAATTTTCTCTCGATATGTGCACTCGGTTCTCAGACTTTGTCCCCCAACTTTTTCTTTGTAATTGAATTTTCTCACTCTCTCTCCTCTCCCCAACTCACTCTCTCTCTACATTTATTTTCTTAGTTAGGGTTCTTCATCTCCTTTCTCTCTCTGTCGGCAACCATATCCGTCTCTACCCACATCTCGATTCTTTGATAAAATCAATTATCGTATTGAAGAAGGAATCCGATTCTTCAATTAACTTACTATTCTCTGTTGTTGTCTCTTTGAAAGTCTACTGGGTCGTTACTGTTCCTTTCTGAAAAGGCTAGATATGGTGTAAGGGATTGAAGATTGTATTTTATTATATATGTGTTTATTCTCATTTACTTGCTTATAAATTGCATTTGCTGTGGATTATATGTCTTCATCTCCATGTAAAACACTTTTGCTCGTTCATTCCGACTCCAAATCGGCGTCCGACGACCATTTTTCTTCTGTTGATAGTAGTTTACCACCGTTTCAGATTTCAAAGAAAAGGAAGCTACAGATAATGGTTCTTCAGTTGGTTACGCAAATTGAGGTTTTTTATGCTTTTATGAACAAATCAATATTGGGTTCTTTGTTAAAACTTTATATAGAAGCATGATTTAATTTTTACAGGTTTTCTTCTTCAATCTAGTATGAACTATCCGAAACTTATTTGTTTTAGATCTAGTATACTACACATTAATTCTTCCAGATCTGCATGAATTTTTTTTTAAGATGCCTTTGATTTTGAGAAAAGAAATATTTTTTTAAATATGATTTTATATTATGCTTTGTTTATGTTTATATTATCTGTTAATGTGTCGTTTTTGCCTCTTCTGTGAAGTTCCTGAAATTTCAGGAAACATATTCTATTATTTTGTTGTATATTTTATGATGATATCCATGAGAGGATGATTATGACCTACCCCGTATTTCATACATATTTGCAAACTTACAATTCTGTATAACTGACTTTTATCTGATTCTCTAATTTAGATGCCTAGATGTGTAAGTAGTCAGAAACAAACTCGATCTGAAAATGCTCAATGGCCATTTGCTAATGAGGAATTTTTAATTCAACATAGCTATGACTATTACTTGCAAGGGCATTTACAGAACTCAACTTTTTCGGGGGTAATCTGGGGTATAATTGCTGGTCAGTTGAACGAGTCCACTAATCATCAATTTCAGTACACTGTCAAACAGTGTAGAGAAAAATTCACAAGAATAAGGTCACTATGGAAACTGTATTATAAATTGTTGAACACAGAAACTGGATATGGGATTGATGAACATACAAAGAAGATTACCGGGAACCGGAAAGGATGCCGCAGTGATTGATGTAAGTGTGCAATTTAGTTATTTCAGTTTATAATCTCAGTTTTCGATGGACTACCTTGTAATATATAAGTTTGTTTATTGAATAGGGAAACAAGGAGTATGCTAGGATGCTTAATAGTGGAATCCCTCATTACGATAATTGCACCGAGATGTTCTACAGAACTTATGCAACATGTTCACATGCAAGGTCTGGATGTCAGGGGCCTCTTGACAGTGATGATGAGGAGACTGTTGGAGGTTCTATAAAACAGGTTTCTGGTGGCAAAAGGGCTAGCACTGACTTTATGGCTACTTCAGACCAGGATTGTGGACCAAGTAACCCTAGCAATAATCAATACAAGCCCTGCAAGAAGGGTAAAGTTAACAAGACAGAGTCCATGACCACAGTAATGCAGCAAATTGGTGGAATGATGGAGGCTAAGCAGAATAGTTGGCAGGTTAATTGTAATGACCAAATGAATGAATGTTATCGCATCATAAAGAGGCTGACTGGTTTAGATTCATCGCTTCGTATGAAAGCATTAACCGAAATTAAAAGCGCGACCATGAGGAGTATGTTTCTGACCATGGATGATGATGATAGACTAGTTTGGCTGAGTACTTTGCAGGGGTGATTGGTGCAGGGCTGCTGGGTTTAAGAGGTTTTTTATGGGTGCGGGTTGCTGGGTTTAAGAGTTTTTTATTACGGTCGATTGAACAATTTTTCAAGTATTGTTTTAATTATCAGTTTGTATGCGTATTTTTAATTATCTATTTCTAACAGTGTTTCCTATTTTAATTCACTATTTGTTTATGTTTGAACATTTATGAATTATTCATGGTTGTCTTCAAATTTATCATTATGTTTACGACTTTTAAAAATTCTTTTATGAAGGAAAATGTCTTCTGGGAGTGAAGGTAGCCCAGGTAGCCCACGAAGTCCAACAAATAATTCAGATGAAGAATCAAGTAATGAATCTCAAATATATAAGTTGATAATGGAAGTCGTGATACCGTATTTTTTTCCTATTCGGGTTCCTCGTAATACGTCTATGCTTCGTAGAAATGATTGGGTAGGTGAGATACTTCACGGCCATGATGGAAGGTTTTATGATAATTTTCGAATGAACAAACCAACTTTCATGTCTTTGCTGCACACATTAACAAGTCGAGGCTACTTAACACAATCGAAATACGCTCGAGTATCTGTTATGGAAGAGTTGGCCTTATTTTTGCGTACAGTTGGAATGCATCATCGACAACGAGATAGTATGGAGCGATTTCAACATTCATTAGAAACAATAAATCGTTATATTTGCAGAGTGATTAAGGCATTAAACTTATTGGCAATTGAGGTGATAACTCCTCCAAACTTCAACGAAATACATCCAAAAATTGCGGAGGAGCCGGACTTTGCGTTCTTCGAGGTAAGTTACTCTTACTCCATATAGATATGAATTAATTTTTCAATTAAATTATTATAGTGATTATTTAAGCCTTAAATACATACTTAACAGGATGCCATTGGTGCAATTGATGGAACATTAGTGCCAGCATGGGTTCCTGCCTCTAGACGCAATGCATATAGATCAAGAAAGTCACACGTGTCGCAGAATGTCCTTGCAATATGTGATTTTGATCTTATGTTTACATACGTGTATGCCGGATGGGAGGGAAGTGCTAATGATGCTTTGGTACTTCGTAATGCCATTGCTAATGATCCAATGTTTCCTTTTCCACCACATGGTACTTATTTATTTTCAATATACTGTCATTTATATTATATTGAAATTTAAATATATACTAAGTCTCAAGTGTCACAGGAAAGTATTATCTTGTTGATGCTGGTTATACGAACTACATGTGTTTCCTTGCGCCGTATAGAGGTTGTAGGCGCCATATAGAAGAATTTAATAGAGGTACTCGAGCAATGACCGGACCAAACGAGGTCTTTAATTATACACATGCACGCTTAAGGAATTGTATTGAACGATGTTTCGGCATTTTGAAGAAGCGCTTTCCAATTCTCGCATGGGGAATGCCAAGCTACAGGATTAATAGGCAAGTGCAAATGGTCATTGCTTCTTGTGTCTTACACAACTATATCCGAAAGTTCAGTCGCGATGATGAAATTTTCAACAAGGAACTTGAACCGGAAGACGTAGATGTGGATACATTCTACCACAAAGGTCATCCAAGCCAAGCTATGGTTCAAGCTCAAGCGCTATTTAGGGATGGAATTGCACATTCCTTGTGGGAACAATATCCAGCTTCTTGATCATTAAACATAAGGGGTACTCTTTCCTTGTTTGATCAAACAAGGTTTTAACGAGGCCCCATTTTATTCATAAAAAACAATTTGGCCAAAAAAAAAGTCTAAATATGCTTATAGTTTGTCTTGTTAATCTTATTAAGATGTTTTTTGTTTGTACGATTCATTTATGTTTGTATTTCTAAAACTTATGATCATGATTATCATTTCGTTATTATTATATAATTTTTTCGATTTTCATTAGTATGTTGACTATATTTTACTATAATGTTTCAATTATGATTATTATTCATGTTGCAATTATAGATAATTAAAGACATACGGAAAAAAATTACATATAATGATAACAGTGCATGATCATTATTGTGGTTCCAAAAGAATGAATATATAACAATAGTATTATCAAATAATTAAGAATATTTTATTATTCTTATAAATACCATCCATTATATATACAATAATACAAAAATCATTCAATCATTTAAATAGGTCAAAATAATCATAACTTAATCATTATTCTACTTTAATTTAACAATTTCAGACAATGATTTGATTGCTACAGTGTAAACTGTCTCCTTCCATAATATACACAAACATACATTTATTTTCAAATTCTTCTCCCAAAACATCTTTTCCCGAAATGTTTTGGAAAACTTACCCCAAAAGGGTACCAAACACAGCCTATTATGCATCTACATCTCGGGCTCTGGAGATGTTGCCGGTCCATTTGCTTCCCATACACCCTTTTATGCAGATGTTCCTGTGCATGGAGGTATGGACGATTTATCTACTACACAGGGATTTATGGATATGTTCGGTGCGTCTACATCTCAGGTACCCATATTTACAGATTTAGTTGGTCTATCTACGAATGATTACGTTCCAGATATGCCATGGTCCGATTCTCTAGCTACCCCACATCCTCCTACTATTGATACTCAGTTCTCTTCATGGGGTCCACATTTGGAGCTCAATTTGGGATACTCAAGTCCCCAAGAGCGGATCCGACCACAGTATAATGTTTTCCCTGTTCCATATCTACCGGATGACACCCAGTTTGTTGATGATGTACCGACAGATCCTGACATTCGTCGAGATGGTAGGCCGCGTAGGACTAGACGGGCACCTGCATGTGGCACTGGTTCACATAGGCACTGACTTCATAGTGCCAATTTTATTTTCTTGTACTCATTTTGTCTTTTTACTCATTTTGGACCTATTTATTTTATGGGGCAATTTGCTATAGGTCCTCCTATAAGAGATTATATGTGTGAAAATCCATCTAATAAACTCTAATTTCCAGCAAATTTTTGTATTTATAATTTGTCAAAAGTACCCCTATCAATATCCCTAGTAATATACGGTAAAATATATCTTCAAAATCAAATCCCCCATTTCTCTCCCTATTATACTGCAAATCCGAAATTTCCAATTGCAAAATCTGGAATTCGATTTCTCCACTGTTTCTTCAAATCGAAAATCTCACCACGAAGTTTGAATCCTTCTAAAGGTTTTGGGTGTTTTGTCGTTTGCAGTTTTACCAGGTCGTTTGCATTTTGTCTTCGTTTTCGATTTGCTGTTCAATTTTTGCATTTGTTTCGTTTGTTGTTTACAAATTTGTTGCTCACTATTTGCATTTGTTTCGTTTGCTGTTTTACAGGGTTTGTTGTTTCGAAATTCCAATTGCAAAAATCTGGAATTTGATTTGTCCCCTGTTTCTTCAAATTGAAAATCTCACCACGAATTTTGAATCCTTCCAAAGGTTTTGGGTGTTTGGTCGTTTGTAGTTTTAACAGGTCATTTGCATTTTGATTTGTCCCCTGTTTCTTCAAATCGAAAATCTCACCACGAATTTTGAATCCTTCCAAAGGTTTTGGGTGTTTGGTCGTTTGCAGTTTTAACAAGTCGTTTGCATTTTGTCTTCGTTTTCGATTTGCTGTTCAATTTTTGCATTTGTTTCGTTTGTTGTTTACAAATTTGTTGTTCCCTATTTGCATTTGTTTCGTTTGCTGTTTACAGGGTTTGTTATTTCGAAAATTCCAGATTTTGCAATCGATTTCTTCGTTGTTGCTTCAAAACGAAAATCTCACCACGAATTTTGAATCCTTCCATAGGTTTTGGGTGTTTGATTGTTTGCAGTTTGACCAGGAAGTTTGCATTTTGTCTTTGTTCGATTTGCTGTTCAATATTTGCATTTGTTTCGTTTGCTGTTTACAAATTTGTTGCTCACTATTTGCATTTGTTTCGTTTGATGTTTACAAATTACCAGGTCTGAGCATTTTGCCTTTATTCCGTTTGCCTTCGTTCGATTTGTTGTTGCCCAATTTGACTTCGTTCTGTTTGCAGTTTACAAATTGTTTGTTGCTCGGAATCAACGGCTGGTGTTTAGGGTTTCTTGTTTGGAGTTCATACGATGGCCAAAACACGATTAAGTCTTGGTAATCAATGATCCTTTGTGTAAAAAAATTTTTGCATGTACGGTTTTCGCTTTTGATTTTTTTTCTTTCATCTCAAATTTTGTATTTTGTTCATTTTTTGCTTTGTATTTTGTTTGTTTGCTATTTATTTCAAATATTTCAATAATAATTTGAGAACCCGTTTTTTTCCCCCTTAACAGCAAATGATGGTGATGATTTCCAATCCCCGAAATCAGGTAAATTGTGGGGTTTGTGTATGTTACGACTTTGGTTATGTTTATTCTAAAACAATACATTTGAAGAACCTCATTATGTGTTCTGACTTTGCTATTTGCAAACCAAATTGTTTGTTGTTTGCAGTTTCTTATCATAGGTATTTGTTGTCTGCAGTTTCTTATTTTAAGTTTCTAGTTTTGCAAATGTTTATTTGACATTTGTTGTTTGCCATTTTCTACCTTTTCTTCAATATTTCCTGTTTGTATTTGATGCCTGCAAATTGGTGTTTTGGTTTCAATCCCAATTTGCATCTGGAAACTCTTTGTAATGGTAAAAATGTTTGTTTGCATTTTGGTGTTCTTGCTACTAATTTGTAAATAACTTATTTTGTCAATTTTAATGGTTGTTTGCATGCTATATGTTGCAACATTTTACTTGTGTCAAATATGGCTGCATTTTATTGTTGTTTGATAATGTGCCTGCATTTGATTGATTGTTTATATTTGCAACTATGATAATGTTGTTTTGTATCTGAACCTCATAATTTTTTTTATTTTTTATTTCGTTTAGTGGCACGAAATATTGATCAAGTTTTTGGTTTTTTTTTTTGTTAGTGTCATAGACACGTGAAGATCCACGAGAGCGCGGGTGATGAACAAAAGTTGACATTTGAGTGAATGCAAGTTTTGATTATGCTACCCATTCACCATAATACAATCCTAATTCGGTGGATTGCGGGTTATTTTTCATGTTTAGAGCACGCCAGTTTTACTTGCAACAACTAGTAGTGCAAATTTTCATGGACAGTAAAATTAGTGACCTGAGCTCTGAATTAATTTTATTCATTAGTTTTTGAATGATGAGCACGTCAAGTTTGATTAGAACATATTACGTACATTGAATTGTGCCTTGTACTACTATTACGTACATTGAATTGTGCCTTGTACTACTAATTTATTTATAAAAGTGTTTGATGTTTCACATCCACCTTGCAAATTCCAAATTCAAATTGCAAATGAAAAAAATGTATGTGTTGCTATTGCATTTTGCATATTATTATTTTCAAACTAAAGAAATCATAAATTTATGTTTGCTATTTTTATGGTAGCATTATTTAGGATGCAATTTGCTATTTGCTATCTACTTATCAAATGATTAGTAGTGATACTGAATGAAAATAGAAATTAAACAACATTCTTAAATATTCAAAATAAATTTCTCTAAAATGAGTAGGGAGAGTGGAAAAAAAATATAAGTAAAATCAAAGAAAGTGAGAGAAAGAATGTGTGAGGTAGATGAGAGAGGTATAGAAACGTGTGACATGAGAGAGGAGAGAGAGAGACGTGTGAGAGAGGAGAGAGAAATAGAGGAGAGAGAAATGGATAAAGAGAGTGATATGTGGGATTTGTTGTCATTTTCTATAATTTACTATTTTTTAAAAAATGTGTAGTAAGTGGGTATTTATGTCTATTTACTTTTAATTTTATTTAATTAATAAGGTAAAAGGACCTATGTCTATATTCATCTTGTTCATAGGACCCCTACCTATATAAGTCCAAAATTAGGGGTGTCTAGCCAATTTCCCCTTATTTTATATAACTCTTTTATTTTCTAGAAACTCCTTTTGTTTTTGTCTACATATTTTTTTGTGTTGATTAGATAAATATATGCACTGATTAATTTAACACTAATTGATAAAATGTAATAAATCTAATTGATAAAATGTAATAAATTTAATAAAATGTAGTTAGAATTGTTTTATTTGTAAAAAAAATTAAAAATCAGAAAATATTAAAATATTAAAAAATAATAAAAATATTATAAAATAAGAAAATATTAAAATAATAAAATATTAAAAAATATTAAAATATTAAAATATTAAAATATTAAAATATTAAAATATTAAATTCTTAAAATAATAATTTAAAAAGTAGAAGACGCCACTGGTGGCGGCGTCTCCTCCCGGTGCTGCCACCAGCGGTGGCGTCTCCGTCCGATGCCGCCGTTCCCGGTGGCGGCCAACACCAATTTAATTACTACTTCAAAAATAACCCCATTTTAAAAACTCCAAAACAAAACAACCCAAAAAAAAAAATTGCCCCATTAAGTATACTACACACAAAAAAAAAAGGACATAACTTTATTGTTGAATAATTTTTCAAATGAATTGAATCAGCTAATACCAGTAGATTGAAAATTTGAACCATGAAAAAAATCATCAATTATGTCTTCCATGTTGAGCTTAAAAGTAATTAGATTTAATAACTAAGTTAACATAATCAAAACTAAACTATCGACAACATACCATCGTAAAAGGCCATCTATACATCTTGCATCGGAACTAAGCCCTTCTCCACTGCCTCATTTTAAGGTTGTTTTGCCACTGGAATTAACAATTGGAAAATTAAGAAACAAAAATAAATATAAACAATAAATTAAATATCGCGTAGAAACAATAAGTCTTGAAGGTCGACTTCCAATAGCTTGTGGCTCCGCCCATTTTTGGTTAATTTTCTCAAATCATCCTTTCCAATAACATGTCCAATAACATATAAAATGAAATAATTGTTATACATAAAATTTGAAAACTTTGGTATAAATTAATGAAACACATAATTTAACAAAATGAAATTACCTATAAGCCATGATGGAAAAAAATGTAAACTAATTGCCACACATGCAATAGGATGAAGAAGAAGATAAGAAACAAAATCTAAAGTCGGGTTACCAAAAGAAGAAGCCTTAATAAAATTCAAATGTTGCAGACATTCTGTAAAACGATGTCACAAAATCCGCTAGGGATGAAAATTAGATTTATTTACCCTTTTCTGTAAAAATCGAAAATCAGATTATTATAAATAATATATAGGAGAATTTGATGAAAATCGATAATAATATTTAAAATAATATTTCGGAGATAAAAATTTGATAAAAAAATCAAAAAATAATATTTAGGAGATAAAAATCGAAAATAAAATTTAAAATAATAGTTAGGAGATAAAAATTTGACAAAAAATCGAAAATAATATTTCAAATAATGTTAATGAGATAAAAGTTGATAAAATATGAAAATAATAATTAGAATAATATTTAGGAGATAAAATATTATTAAAATCAAAATTATTATTTAAAATAATATTTAGGAGATAAAAATTTGATAAAAATCAAAAATAATATTTTGGAGACAATAATCTGATAAAAAACGAAAATAATATTTAGGAGATAAAAAACTAACAAAAACATGATAAAACTCGAAAAAAATATTTAAAATATTATTTAGGAGATATAAATTTGATAAAATTCGAAAATAATATTTAGGAGATAAAAATCTGCTAAAAGTTGAAAATTATATTTAAAATTATAGTTAGGACTTAGGAGATATAAATTTGATAAAATTAAAAAAATATTATTTATAATAACATTTAGGAGATAAAAATTTGATAAAAATAAAAAATAATATTTAGGAGACTAAAATCTGATAAAAATAAAAAATAATATTTAAAATAATATTTAGGGGATACAAATATGATAAAATTCGAAAATAATATTTAAAATAATATTAAGGAGATAAAAATTTGATAAAAATTGAAAAAAATTTACAAATATGACATTAGGGTTTCTTAGGGTTGCCCTAGCGTTTCTTTCTTTTATATATAAGATTGTGTTGTGCAAAAACATAATTAACAATCATCATCATGGAAATAGTCCATATTTAAATAAGTATTATTGGTTTCTTTACAATAATTGCAACTATGGGTTATTTTTGCATTAGTATAAAATTGTTGTGTAAAAAAAGATAATTACAAATTATAAAATTCGAAAATCATATTTAAAATAATATTAAGGAGAAAAAAATTTGATAAAAATTGAAAAAAAAATTACAAATATGACATTAGGGTTTCTTAGGGTTGCCCTAGCGTTTCTTTCTTTTATATATAAGATATCTAGGAGAATTTGATAAAAATCGATAATAATATTTAAAATAATATTTCGGAGGAAAAAATTTGATAAAAAAATCAAAAAATAATATTTAGGAGATAAAAATCGAAAATAAAATTTAAAATAATAGTTAGGAGATAAAAATTTGATAGAAAATCGAAAATAATATTTCAAATAATGTTAATGAGATAAAAGTTGATAAAATATGAAAATAATAATTAGAATAATATTTAGGAGATAAAATATTATTAAAATCAAAATTATTATTTAAAATAATATTTAGGAGATAAAAATTTGATAAAAATCAAAAATAATATTTTGGAGACAATAATCTGATAAAAAACGAAAATAATATTTAGGAGATAAAAAACTAACAAAAACATGATAAAACTCGAAAAAAATATTTAAAATATTATTTAGGAGATATAAATTTGATAAAATTCGAAAATAATATTTAGGAGATAAAAATCTGCTAAAAGTTGAAAATTATATTTAAAATTATAGTTAGGACTTAGGAGATATAAATTTGATAAAATTAAAAAAATATTATTTATAATAACATTTAGGAGATAAAAATTTGATAAAAATAAAAAATAATATTTAGGAGACTAAAATCTGATAAAAATAAAAAATAATATTTAAAATCATATTTAGGGGATACACATATGATCAAATTCGAAAATAATATTTCAAATAATATTAAGGA
>NW_012193275.1:224805-246967 GCF_000504015.1 Erythranthe guttata | reverse complement strand
GGGCTAGATGCCAAGACCTCATTATGCATGTCAATAATTTATTTTAATTAAAATACTGAAAATAACGATATAATGTTACTTAAATCATCCCTTAGAGTAAGTGAATCAGTGTCAATTGACTCATGTTCGAATTGTTGGATTTCTTAGCCTAATTGATTAATGTTATATATAATCCACTAAGACCAACTCCAATGAGTTATCAAACATGGTATTCAAACAATTAACCACTATTTATATACCGAAAAATAGAAATGTTTAACTCCAATGGGTTATCAAATTAGGGTTCTATTTTGATAATTCAACTTTTGGAATGTAAAAATATTTGTTGGAAATTGAGTTATCAAAAGTGTAAGTATCTAAACATCCAATCAAAAGCGGACATGTGGCAATTACAAATAAAATCACTCATAAACTTCTAATTGATAACTAATTTGATAAACATGGTTGGAGTAGATGAATTTTAAACAATAGTAAAATATTTACTCAAATATCAAATAAATATTTGATAATTCGATTTTGGTATTTATAATTGGAGTTGCTCTAAGCCCTTTCTTCATCTAAGGTGACCATTGATTCCACCAAATGATTTGAGCAATCCATTTCAAGGTACTAAACTTCCTAGTGGGAAAAGAAGACACAATTTGAATCTTCGTTGTTATGTGATTTCTATTTTTTTGTGTGCGCTTGAGAACTACTCGAGAGAGAGAAATACATATGAGAGATGCAAATCGGTGTGAGATGGGGTATGAGTGAGAGTCTTAACCAAAATCTGAGTGATTCCGGTTAACCTAGGGTTCTGGTGACTGTGCTTTTGTGCTGAGCTTATTGGGTGCCCACCACCGATGGATTCTGGACGAAAAAAATAGACAAGAAAACTGAGCCATAAACAGAAAGCTCTTCATAGCTTCTTTGTTTTTGATTCCTGTCCAAGAACGGTTTTATGTTCCTTATACGTGTTTTCACTCTCATGTTCTTAGTTGGAATTCTGTAACCCCAATACCCTTTACCAAAGATTATTATGTCGAATTTGTCTCACATTGTTAGCCTAGTATAATTTGCGTCTATCGTATGGTTTGCAATCTAGTATACAAGAGTGAATAGGTAAGCAATAATAAATTAATAAATTAGGGGAACAAAATCAAATAAATATAATTAATATCAAACCACAACATGTCAAAAGATACAAATTCTTGCATCTGAAAACAAACCATCTCCAGATGCAATGTTGTTAAATTAGCCAAGGATTCCAAATACATTTTAGAACCCTTTCTTACATAGATCCAAACAAACAAACCCCTTTCATTTAATCTCCCAATAGATTAAAAAGGGTCCCAAAATAAAAATAAAAATAAATAAATAAAATAAAAATCCAAGTCAGTGTGTGTAAACTTACTACAACAGCAAACAAGTGATCAACAACAAATTGGGCACTGAATCAACCCATTCTCATTGCACTTGTTACACTTGACACTCTTCTTCCCATCCTCCCCCAAAATCTTACAGCTCCCATTGCAATTCACACACATCAGAAACCGAATCCCGGCACATCCGCCGCAGCTGGCGGCAGCCGCCCTCGGGATCCCGTCGAGCAAAATACCCAATTTGCCCTCCTCGTCCAACTTCACCAACTCATCCGCCCCACCAATCAACCTCCCCTTCACAAACACAAGCGGCACTCTCACCTCTTTGCTACTCATCAGCCCCCTCAGCTCCTCCTTGTAACCCGAGTGCATCGAAACGTCCCGCTCGAACATTTGGACTCCGTGCGACTCGATTACGGATCTCGCCACGTTGCAATCCTCGAAAGTCTTCCTTATACCCCTCAGCGTCGTCGTGTAAATCACAACCGCGGTTTCCCCGCCCGGCGGGCATTTCTTCTTGTACGAATCAAGATCAAGAACCGCCGCGGTCGAGGAATTCATCGAGCCCGACTTCTTGATCTCTTCCTCGGTGCAAAACAACGGGCCCAGACTCCTCCTCTTCGAGAAATCGATACCCGAATCGCATCTTTTGACATTCGGGCTTCCTCTTATAGATGCCCACAATCTTGGAGATGGTTTTCTTACAGTGTTGTCCTTCAAAACGTTGCACTCTTTGAAAACTGTTTTCGGGCTATTATCCAGTGATTTTGTTCCGCCATTAATTCTTCCTCTATTCTCCTTTCCCCCAACTTTCTTGACTTTCTTCGGAGAACCCATTTGATTCAAGAACTTCAGCGGGCTTCTAGGATCCATATCCGAAAACCCACGAAGGAAGAGCCTCGATTTCGGGCTTTTTTTCGACTGAACCGAACCGGGCCCTCCATCTTCGAGGCCTTCCATCAGCTCCCACGTGTTGATGATCTCCGATGGCTGATCTTCACGAGACGGCGACGTTTTGATCATCACCTCCGCTGTGGGTTGTATGATCTTCTTCACTACTTCGGCTTCTTGATTCTCCTTCTCCGGTGGCGGCAGCGGCGGCGGAGCTTGCTTTTCGCCGCCGTCGAGGTTGAGGGCGCCGTAGGTGGTTGATGTGAGGGAGACGAAGTGGTGGGTGTATTCCGTGCTTCTTCTGTAGAGATTTTCTTGTTCGATTTCCTTGGCCACCATTTTTGATGAGACGCAGCCCATTTTCTTGTTTTTTTCTGGGGAGTGGTGGGGTGATTTTCAGTTTGTTTTATTTATTTGAAATGTGCTCTGTTTTTTTTAAGACATAATAAGGCAACGGTCGGAATTTTCGAAGGGAGAATTATAATTTTGTCCCTATGTTTGGCCGAATTTCAGTTTTGGTCCCTCTATTTCTAAAGTTAACAAATTTTACCTACATAGTTCAATTTTAAACACATTTAGTCCCCCTTCACGTGTCTGTTCACATTTAACGGAAAACACTATTTTGTGGCAAAAACTGAAATTAAAAAACTTTTTTGGGGCTGGAAAACAATTAAAAAATGAAAGTACTATTTATAATCAATCTATTAATAATATTAAGTATAAAAAATTAAAAATATTTAATAATATTTAATTGTCAAAACGAAGATGACGACGGGACTTTTTTTTTTGATTTATTTTATATACATACATATCAATTTGTTTTTTAAAATTAAAATATTATTCAAAAAAAATTCTAATGTATCTATATTTATTTTTTTGCATTTTATTATTGAAAATTAAATATTATTCAATTTCGTTTGATTATACTAAATATTATTAAAAACAAATTAATTATAAATAATATTTTTCATTTTTAATTGTTTTCTAGCCCCAAAACAATTTTAAATTTTATTTTTCGGTCTCAAAATAGTGTTTTCCGTTATATCTGAACGGACACGTGTCCGTTCAAATATTTTTAACCATTTGGTTTCCCTATTTCCGTTATTTCCAAAATTATATCTGAACGGACCAAATGTGTTTAAAATTAAACTTTTGAGGTGACATTTATCTACTTTGGAAATAGGGTAACCAAAGTGAAATTGGGAGAAAGATGAGGGATGAATAGTGTAATTCTCCTGAATTTCGAACAATGTAAAATTACACGAGGGCCCCTCATATGTTTTCTTATTTGTGAAAAGGTCCCCATTAGTGTTTTGTTTATCGCGAAGTGGGCCGAGACAAAGTGTAAGTGGGTTAAAAGGAAAATAACAAAATTGTATTAAAACGAGGTCGTTCGATTTGAATCCAAGTGAAGTCGGTACAAAACTAAAAATAGGAAAACCATACAATTGTATATTTTCATTTTGAATAGAAAATATACAATTTTTTGGTCAATACAAAAATTAAACCTTTTTATTTTTTTTCTATATTTTTATTATTTGACTTATTTACTAGTCACTTCTTCTGTTGTTTTTTGTGGAAACATTTTGATTATTTTAATGTGGTTTAATTAGTATAATCTAATAGTTAGATACTTAGATATCCTATGTCAATAACATTGAGATGGAAAGGAGCTAGATATAGTTATGCAGTTAACTCTCTATACATGGTCAATTACGACTTTTTTTAACATGTTATTTAATTAATTGAAATGTTATCTTATTGTATAAATATTTAATAATTTGTGTAAAATATTGAGGATGTATTGTGTATTACAATGAGAAGTTGATAGGATTTGGAAGGTTTATATTGGGAATTTTATATTGGGAAATATAAGAATCTATAGTGTCGAATCTAAGAATTTATATTGGGAAATTTTCAGTTTTCATTCCTCAAGTTTGCAACGATTTCACAATTGGTCCTTCCAGTTTAAAAAAAATCATATACTCCATTAGTACTTATATATTTGAATAATTGTTATCCAACATTCCTTCATGACCGAGAACAAGGCAATATCACCAATTCGTTTATGATTAAAAGTATTCAGTGGCTAAACTAGGATTTTATCTTTGGGGAGGACCGAATGTACATTAAAAAAATAACGTAAGAAAAAATAATGAACAACAATGATTTTTCTAAAAGTAGTGAATTCAGGATTTTGTTATATATATAAGGTGAGTTTAAATTTTCAAGAGTTGGGGACGGTGCCCCTGAAAAACATGTTATGACCTTTTCTTTCATATTGAATCTCAGAAGAACAAATGAGAGAGAGAGGAGAGAGAAACTAAAATCTGAATTAATTGAGAAAGAAGAAGAGTATAAATTATTTATACGTTTGAGAGAGTCCAACGTCTCTTTTATCTCAACCACATGATCATAATAGATAACTAACGTCTAATCTAACTGCTAAGATTACACAAATCATAACTGTTAGAATTCGAGAGGATTTTGATTTTGGTTTTTCAGCACGTGTGTGAAAAACGTGTGTCTAAAGCTAGGGAAGTTTCCTTAATACTTTAAACTCTTATTTTGTCATTAATTTATTTAATTGTATAAGTCATGTGTTAACAATGAATTTCCTTGACAAAGACTTTCCTTATTACACAATTCCTTTTCCTTACGTAAGATTGAAACTAACCTAATGGGCTCTAATCTTTTGTAGGGCTCTTCTATTCAACCAATGAAGTATAAATATAGGAGCACCAACGTGTTGTAAGGCTGTCCCTTTTGTGTGAGAGAAAAATAATTTTCTGCTCTTTACGTTGCTGCTCATGATATTTGATCTTATTCGAGAAGAGAAATATATTCAAAGATTTGCTTCTTTCACGTAAAAAGAAGATCGGTTCTTCAGGAGGAGAACTTAGAAGATCTCGGGAGGAGGTTGATACGCCGACTGAGGGACTCAGCGTTGAAGGAATTTCAACCGTGCAGAACAAGGGACGTGTTGCAAAGTGAAGATTGATAATTCAACGTAGTATACAAGAACGGCGTCGACAAAGATGGAGTCTTTGTATTTCGATTAAGTCCTATTATTGTATTCGTAAAACTAAAAATTAGTAAATTTCATTTGCAGGTCCCCGTGGATGTAGGGTACAATTGTATCCGAACCACTTTAAAATTTGTGTCTTTTTATTACTATTTCATTAACTGTTGCAACTCTCTGTAAAATAGTAAAACAATATCTAAAACTGAATCGGGGATTCATCCGACACAAATATATAAATAATTTGCACGAAATGATTCTAACAATTGGCATCAAGAGCCTGTCACTAAATACATCTAGTGAGATTTTGGGAACTAATTACTCTTATTTTGTGCAGATATGAACACTCAACGAGAATGAGCTTCAACTACTCGTCCACTTCTCCTAATCGGCTCCAACTACTCATACTGGAAATAAAAAATGAAGATGTTTATCAAATCCATAGATGAGAGAGCATGGCGTGCCATCATAACTGGTTGGACACCTCCCATGATCAAAGGAGAATACAAAGTTGCAGATTGGAGTGATGGAGAGATACTACTCGCAAACTACAACTCAAGGGCCCTAAACGCAATCTTTAGTGGTGTGGATGATAATCAGTTTAAACTAATAGCATCATGTGAATCTGCAAAAAGAGCTTGGGAAATTCTCCAAGTTACATACGAAGGAACGTCAACTGTAAGGACATCCAAGTTACAGATGTTGGCCACCAAATTTGAAAATTTAAGGATGGAGGAAAATGAGACGATCAATGACTTCCATGCTAAACTATGCGATATCTACAACGAATCATACGCACTCGGTGAACCTTACTCAAAAAGCAAATTTGCGAGAAAAGCAATGCGTTCATTACCTGAAAGATTTGCTTACCGAATTGCTGCTATTGAAGAAGTCAGAGATGTTGACACGCTCAAACTAGACGAACTCATGGGGAAACTTCTAGCACTAGAACTCAATCATGGTGAAAATCATCGTGAAAAGCCTAGAGAAAAGAAGATAGCCTTTGAAGCAGAAACTTCATATGCAACTCTCCAAAATTCTTCAACTCAATAAGATGAGCAGACGGTTGAAGAATCCTTGGCACTACTGTCGAAAAACTTTGGGAAATTTCTCAAAAAGATCGGTAAAAATGGGAACCCTCCCAACACAGGGAAACCCGTGAACTTTCAAAATCCTAGGAGAAACTCAAATCAAGATAACTCAGAGGAGTCAAAACCGAGAAGAATACAATGCCGAGAATGCGAAGGCTTTGGTCACATTCAATCAGAATGCGCAAACACCCTGAAGAAAAAGAAAAGAATGTCACTTACTACTGGTTGGAGCGATGAAGAAGACTCTGATGATGATCAATGAAACAACGATCAGGTCACTAACTTTGTAGCATTCAGCAGCAAAGTTCCTCTGAACAGCTCAGAATCAACTGTTGCAACAGTCTGTGAAGCAGAATCCAGGTATTAAATTGTGTGTTCTGATAATGACAAAAATCTAAACACAGATTCTTCTTTTGCAGAGGATCCAGACAGCAGCAGTGATGAGGAAGAAGCAACCTTGGAAGAAGTAAAAGAGGTATACGAAAAAATGTACCAAAAATGGCTTGACGTTGTTAAGGTAAATGACTTCTTAGAAAAGGAGAAGCTTGTGCTTATAGAGGAAAGCAAAACTCTAAAGGTAAGAATTTCTACTCTTAAAGAGAGAGTCACATCAAGTGATCAAGTGAAAAATAGTTTGGAAGCTAAACTTACTCAAACCCAAGAAGCAATTGCAAAATTGAACACGGGTAGAGGTAATTTAGATGAACTTCTAAATAACAATAAACCGAACTATAATCGTCTAGGCATAGGAGCAAGTCAGCTGCCCAAAGTTGATCTAAAACAAAAAGAAAATCAAAACAGAAAGATCAACTTTATTAAACAAACTCCTGTCTCACAAACAGTTCCAACTGTTGGAGCAACGACGCTCCATTCTAGGAAAAGGTTTATTCCTATTTGTTTTTTCTGTCAAAATCCAGGTCACATACGCCCTAAATGTTTCAAATATTTAAAACTTGTGAAAAAACTAGTAGCTCGCTCTCTGTATTCCGGTAGGACTGGGTACTCATCTGCACCCCCTCAAAAACCAAAAAACAAAATTGATATTTCCAACAGGCCTTAGCAAAAGATTTGGGTTGAAAAGTCCACGTTTAAATGTTTATCTGCCATTACTTCCTTAAAAGCAAGTACTGCTAATGATTGGTATTTTGACAGTGGATGTTCACGACATATGACCGGTGTTAAAGAGTTTCTGAAAAATTATCAGCAAATCACCGGTGGAGCTATTACCTTTGGAAACGGGAAAAATAGCGAAGTACTAGGGAAATGATCGCTAAATCATGAGAATCTGCCAAAGCTGAAGAATGCACTACTTGTAGAAGGACTTACGTCTAATCTGATAAGCATCAGTCAGCATGTGATCAAGATCTTGAAGTCAGATTCAACAAATTCGCATGTCGAGTCTTAGACAAAGACGAGAATTGTGTTATTCAAGGAACCCGATCATCTGACAACTACTATATTTTAGTATCTATTGGTATGAACTGTTTCAACAGTTCGTCAGACTCTACAATGCTATGGCACAAAAGGTTAGGACATCTGAACTTTGATAATCTGATAAAAATTTCTAGTAGTGAGTATGTTAGATGTCTGCCCAAACTTACTAAAGAAGTAGGAAGAATATGCGGTGATTGCAAAATGGGTAAACAAATCAAAAGTTCACACAGGGCTTTAGCTAATGTTAGAACCAATAAAAAACTAGAACTTCTACACATGGACCTTATGGGACCAATGCAAGTAGAAAATATAGGTGGAAAACGGTACATATTTGTGTGTGTAGATGATTTTTCCAGATTTACTTGGGTAGAATTTATTAGGGAAAAATCTGATTCTTTTGATGTGTTTAAAAATTTGTGCAAAAAGGTGAGTGTTGAAAAACAACGTGACATTGAGAGAATTAGGAACGATCACGGGAGAGAATTTGAAAATTCTTTATTTTCTAACTTTTGTGAAAAATTTGGAATATCTCATGAATTCTCCGCACCGAAAACACCTCAACAAAACGGAGTGGTTGAACGCAAAAATCGCACTCTGCAAGAAATAGCCAGGGTCATGATGAACGCAAAGGAGATTGCTCCTCGATTTTGGGCAGAGTCAGTTAACACTGCATGTTATATTATAAATCGAGTTTATCTTCGACCAGGTACCACTAAAACTCCCTACGAAATTTGGAAAGGTAAAAAACCTCAACTCAGCTACCTTCGTACTTTTGGTTGTACTTGTTATATTCTGAATGATAGAGAACGGCTTGGGAAATTTGATGCTAGAAGTGATCAGAGAATTTTCTTAGGCTACTCTCAAAATAGCCATGCCTTTAGAATATTCAATATAAGAACAAAATCTGTTATGGAATCTGCATATGTTCAATTTGATGACTTTAATAATGATGCAGGTCCACTGGAAGATGAACCAACAAAGGAATCAGATAGTGTCATAACGACAGTTCCAACAGTTGATGCAACTCTTACCACCTCATAAGAAAATGATGCTGGTTCTGAAACTGGAGATGAAGCTGAAGTCAGCCTTCTCGAATTGGGTGATCAAAATCAAAAGGAACCCTCAAAACGAGTCAAGAAGAATCATCCGGTGGATCAAGTCATTGGTCCGGTAGAAGAGGGAATTCAAACCAGAGGTAAACCCAAGGTCGACTACAAGGAAATGGCAAAGTATGTTGGCTTCACTTCGGCTATAGAACCCAAAAATATTAAAGAAGCCCTGCTAGATGAGTATTGGATTCAAGCCATGCATGAGGAACTAGAACAGTTCGTTCGAAATGACGTTTGGGTTTTGGTTCCTAGACATAATAATGTTAATATAATAGGTACAAAATGGATTTTTAAAAATAAGTCTGATAAACATGGAAATATTGTTCGTAACAAAGCTAGACTAGTTGCACAAGGCTATAGTCAAATCTATAGTCAAATCGAAGGCATTGACATTGATGAAATTTGCCCCTGTATCTAGACTAGAATCGGTTCGATTACTTCTTGCTATTGCTTGTTTTCTGAAATTCAAACTCTTCCAAATGGATGTCAAAAGTGCTTTCTTAAATGGTATTTTAAAAGAAGAAGTTTATGTTGAACAACCTAAAGGATTTCAAGATCCACATCATTACACGTATGTTTTCAAATTGAACAAAGCCCTGTATGGCCTCAAACAAGCGCCTAGAGCCTGGTATGAACGTCTTACAGATTTTCTATCAAACAAGGGATACACTAGAGGTAGCGTTGACCGAACTCTTTTCTTTAAAAAATCAAAGGGAGACATCATGATTGCTCAGATTTATGTTGATGACATTGTTTTTGGGTTTACATCTCAAACAAAAATTGAAGAATTTGTAAAACAAATGTCTAATGAATTTGAAATGAGCATGGTTGGAGAACTTACGTATTTTTTAGGTCTTCAAGTTAAACAATTGAGTGATGGAATCTTCATAACTCAATCCAAGTACGCTAAAAATCTTGTCAAACGATTTGGGTTAGAATCTGCAAAAACTGTTAGAACTCCTATGGGAACGAACGATAAACTGTCGCGACAGTTGGAGGCAACCTCGGTAGATTCCACACTATATCGAAGCATGATAGGTAGCCTCATGTACCTTACATCTAGCACACTAGATATATGCTATAGTGTTGGAGTTTGTGCCAGATATCAATCAAACCCGAAGGAATGTCATTGTAACAACAAATTCTTATCTGCGATATAAACAAACAAGAAAAATTGAACAAAGATAATTTTACTGAATTAAAATGAATAAATTGCCGGTTACAATCTCTATCTTAATCCTCTGATTCTTCTCTCTAGAACAATATATAGTTGACTTGAATTTTCGGAGTTGGGTCGTTGACTTGATCTTCTCCGGATTTGATTTGGGATTTGAATAACGTTTTCCAAGGGTCTTGCGACTTGAATCTCGGATCGAACGTTGAACTTTGACTAAATTTGACTTGAAGATCTTGGAATTCTTGATGGATTTGGCCCTTCAATCTTCCACTGATCTTGACTTGAATTGATTAACGCTAATCCGAAGGTTTGGCACCGTTATCTCGGATCGAACGCTGGATTTGATGAAGAATGCCTTGAATTTGCTCAAGAACACCTCGAATTTTACGAAGAGCACTTTGAGTGTAGAGAGAGAATCTTACCTCCTACGAATTCTTCTTCCTTGCTTCTTGAATTGTAGAGAGAATTTTTTGCTCCTACGGTTTCTGCTCCTTCAGTTCTGTTTGAATTGTGAAGGGAGGGTCCCTATTTATAGTGGTAGAACAAGAGTCCTTGATGGGGCTTCTTGATGACGTGGCGCGATTTGATTGGGCTGATTTAAATTGATATTTATCTCTTGTAACTTGAAAGAGAAGAAACAATTCTATTGGCCAATAATTAATTGATATTTATCTCTTTATAACCTGAGAGAAAAAAAATAATCATATTGGTCAATATATATTTAAAATCAATTATATATTTAAATTAGGAATTTATTTCATAAAATTCCTAATATTAAAATAGAAAATATATAATTGATATAATATATATATATATATATATATATATATATATATATATATATATTATCAATTAAATTAGGAATTAATTTAATTAAATTCCTAAAATTAAATAGAAAAATATATAATTGATAAGACTTCTACACCACTTTACATGGCATATATCTTCAATGCATAATTACGGGAATGCCATAAAATTAAATTTAGCCGTCACATTTCTTTCGTCTACAGTCATCTAAGCGCTGTCAAAAGAATCATTCGCTATGTAAGTGGAATAACCGATTTCGGTATCTGGTATTCCATGGATATTAACACAACACTTGCAGGTTTTAGTGATGCTGATTGGGTAGGTGATGCAGATGATCGAAAAAGCACGACAGGTGGATTTTTTTACCTTGGCAACAATCTCGTCTCTTGGAATAGCAAAAAGCAAAACAGTATCTCACTCTCCACTACCGAATCAGAATATATCGCCGCATGTAGCTGTTGTGCTCAACTCCTATGGATGAAACAAATGGTATGTAATTATGGTATTAGTTAAGAATTATTACATATTTATTTTGACAATATGAGTGCAATTAATATTTCCAAGAATCCGGTTCAGCACTCTAGAACTAAGCATATTGACATCGGTCATCATTTCATTAGAAAGTTGGTAGATGAAGGAACTGTCTCATTAGAGTATGTCACAACGGAAAATCAACTTGCTGACATCTTTACTAAACCCCTAGATGCACAAAGGTTTGATTCCTTGCGAAATTCGCTTGGAATCTGTATTCTTTGACCTGTGCAGTTGCATAAACTGTTGCAACAGTCTGTGTCCAGACTTGCAACTTTTAAAGTATTAGGGACACATCATACATACTGCATTTTGTTCATCTAGGTTATGCATTAGACATACTGCATGTGACGAGAACTCATGTGTATTGGATACTATCTGTACTTTCGAATTTTGTGAGGTAGAACTTCATCAATCTCCAAATGATAGCTACAGAGACTTTAGCTTATTTACTTCCCTCCACAGTTTTGTCATGGTTGGACACTCTTATAAGGAAAAGCTGCCTCTCTTAATGAGTGAAAGCTACTCTTGAACTACTGTTAATAAAATATATATATAATTACAACCATTTGGTCTGTGAATAGTTCGAAGCCTTTTTGAGTCGAGTCAGTAAATCACGTGGCCGAAAGCTCGCTACAGGGCTCAATTAGAAAGCCCAGGGGACTACACATTGCACGACCGCTATAAATTATATATACGGTCAGTGAATAGTTCGAAGCCTAGTTGAGTCGAGCCAGTAAACCACATGACCGAACACTCACTACACGGCTCAATTAGAAAGCCCAGGGGACTACACATTGCACGCCCACTTTAATCTCGCTTTTTTAAATTGCCTTGTTTTTCATGAAAAAGCTACCATTAGAAGTGTGTGTATGCTACCGAATAAGAGCACTTTTGTGCCTGATTTGAGGCTTCTAAATTTGTTGTTAGCCATCTTAGTTGGACTTTTGGAGCTTGCTCTCTGTTAAAACTTAAGATAAACCCCATGGGTTTGATAGTCCTCATAGTATCCTATTCACTTGTGTCCATTCACTCATATTTTTTTTCCATTCACATTTATTTTCTTTGTCTCATTTATTCTCGCTACAGTGCATATTAGGCATTTATATAAAAAAAATTAAATAAATAAATTTTAGTGGTGGGTTCGTATTTCTTTTGGCGGCAATACATTTCTTTGGAGTAACCCACTTTTATGAGCATTTTTTTTCTGAATTCTTGACTTTGTTTTTGAATTGTGTGGGGACTCATCTGCAAAAGTTGAAAGCTTGCTGGACTCAAAATTGGATTATTTAAATTTCACTAACATTGGGTGCAATAATTTGTGTAATTACCACCTTTTGCTAATTCATAATTGTTAAACCACCCCTCTGTCAGTAATCAATTTTAAGGGAGCAGTGTCTTCTCGAATTCTTCCTTCTCTCCTTTTCGAATTCTCTATTTCTCTCTCCTCTTTGCTGCTCTCCTTCTCTCTTCTTCTGCAGAACACCATCCAAACAAAGCATAGAAGAACAGACTCAATGGGCAAAAGAAATGGGACCGCCGCATCGTCTTCCTCTTCGAAGAAGAAGACTCGACCGGCGCCCGTGCCGCCGGAGCACCCACCGCCCACTCGCCGATCCGGTCGCCGTTTTGCTTTCGGGGAGCCCTCAGGGGCCATGCCCCTCGCGTTTTTCGAGCCTCCGCTCTTCCTCACGCCCGCTTCATATTCCAATTTTGGAAATATGCCCATCGTCTTGGCGTCTAGGGTTTCATCCTCCTCACTGCCGCCCGTTGGACCGCCGTCGCCGCCCGTCACACCGCCGTCGCCATTCAATTACTCTCTGTCATCTCCACTCTCTTCGCCGGTACCATCGCAACAGCGATTTCCGCCTCCACCACATATCCGTCGCCAGTGCCGCCACCACCGCAGTCACCATCTCCTCACCATTTAATTCTAACAATAACATTTTTATATCTAAAACCCCCTCAAAAACTATAATCATTTAAATCAAAGTTAATCAAATGAATTTACGTATATATTATTTACAATAGACATGAAAACAATTATGAAATCGTTAATTCACAATTCAATATCGTCAGTTCCAGAACCCAAATATATTGAATAGTAACTGGCACGAACAATTGACGATTTTGGGCCGGTTCATGAACCGACAATTTCAACGGGTTCACGCCAGCTTACTGTTTGGTTTTAAAATAAAAAATAATAGAATGGCAGCTAGAACCGTACAATTTATTTTTAAATTAATGTTTTTTCCAGTTTTATTTCTGTTTTTTTTTTTTTTTTTTTTGAAATATCCAAAGTCATTCAAGTTTTATTAAGCAACCAAATTATACACGAGCCACAATAATAACATTTATAAGAAAGGTCTCAATTACCTAAAGCGTTATAGGGCGGCACTGCAGCGAGTTGCACAACTTCTTCCCTAGTTCAAAGCATAATGTCGCAATCACGACGACTTAGGCCAAGACGGCATACTGCATCGGTGAATGTCTCATACATTCTAAAGTTTCCGTCTCCTTCCCTTGTTTAAAGCTTTTTTAGGGTTATCAAAATTTGTTCATTCAACAGCATTTGTTTCAAAACCAAGAGCGCATTCTCCCTTTCAATGATGACCCGCCTGATGTCCTACCGCTTCGTCGCGGGTTAGGCCTTGGTCAATAAAGTAAAACATCATTTTATACTTGAACATGTGTTTCAACTCACAATCTAAAGGTTTGTGGTTTAATGAGATAGTATGAACTGTAACCGGTCATCTTTACCCGTCCCATTCACGATACAATTCATGATTCAAGATTCACGGTCGATAGTTAATTGACATGTGTTCAACGAACCGGTTCACGGTTCGAATAGACCATGGCCATGTTTATGAACTTTATTCAATTTCAACAGAAGCATAAGAAAATTCACTATGATAAAGTTCACTACGTTGACATTGAATTATGATTCGTTTTACTTATGTTGCTTAAATGTAAGTAATTAATTGGCATAAATATGAGCTCATAAACATGAAGGAACTTGTGTATTAAATTTGTTTCGTTGCAATTAGGTCAAATTTGTATAATACTCGAAATTGTGATCTTTAATTTTCAGTGCGTTCCGCACGGTTGAATTTTCTTCAACGTTGAACACCTTTAGTTGGGAATTAACATCCTCCCGAGATCTTCTAAGTCTCTCTCATGAAGAACCCATTTTCTTTTTTACGTTAAAGAAGCAAACTTTTGAATTCTTGGACAACCGTTTACCAAACATGTTTTAATTATTCAAGAACTCAATTTGCAAGTAATGCTTCACCCTCTTTCATTGGATAATGTTTTATCAAATCTACATAGGGTTGATAAAATCCTAAATAATAAAATTAGTTACTCATAATATCTACATAAAAACACAAATGGATGTTGCAAGTTATAAACAATACATACATAATATTTTGATTTGGTTCAGTAATTAACTCGAGAGAAATGAAGATCTTTAACAAGCTTCATTTTTCGAAAAAACCTATATATATATATATATATATATATATAATAATAATAATAATAATAATAATAATAATAATAATAATAATAATAATAATAATAATAATAATACACATTCTGTGTATCAATTAATGATAATTATACATGTAAAAATTAATTTTTAGATTCATAATATAATTCAAGTAAAATGTCAAGTTAAAATAGCACATATAAAAAGGGAGTTTAAAGTTTAAACTTTAGACTTTCAATAGATATTAACTTTGCATTGAGTAATTATAGTGTAAATAATATAAAAATAAAAACTCTCTTCTTGTCTCCTTCTAGAAAAATAAAATGATGTACTACGAAATCAACAGTCAATCAGTTGAAATTCTAGGCAAAAATAAAATGAAAAAACAAAAAAATCAATTTTAGTTTCATTAATCTTTCAGAAGATAATATTTAGGGTAAAGTTTATTTTCCATCATGTAATATGCGAAATATATCATTTACCCCCTGATATATAGAAAACATCAAACACTCCCTATTTTTGACGATTAATGGTAAAACCTTTAACAATATTAAATTTGAGTGTGTAATGACTCTTTTACTCCACTGAACTTAAAAGGTTATTGATACGATTTTAAGTAGAAATGAGGTGTATTTTTATTTTTATTGTTGACGATTTTTTATGTTCGTTCAAAATATGGGTTTTTTTGTCGATTTTAGTGTGTGATTTTTTGGGTTTCTAGTTTTCCCTTTTTGGGAGTTTCGAGATAAATATGAAAAACTTTGTTTTTAATTTTTAATTGTTTCAAATTAATTAATGTTTCATTTCAAATTTAGGGCTTCTTCATATTTCAGAGATTTTCAGTTTTCTTGTTTTTTTTTTTTTTCGTTTTTTTACGTAGAAACGAAATAGAAAAGGTTTGTAAAGAGTTAAAATGACTGAAAAAGTGAAAAAAAAAGAACATCCGAAAAGAGTGAAAAAAATTGATGAAAAATGGTACGGTCAAAACTAAGTATAGAAATTCTTCGGGGTATTTTCATAAAAGAAAAAAAAAAGCCAATAACTCTTTAAAACAACAAGTCAAAGGGTTTGACTAACGGAATCAGGTAAAAGACTAACAACAAGGGAGTATTTGATGTTTCATATACATCACAGGGTAAATAATACATTTCACATAATACAGGAGTGGAAAATAAATTTTACCATAATCTAATATTTATTTAGTATTTTCCCCATATATGCCTTGCAAAATTCTTCCATTCCGACACCATGATCGCCTTTTCTCTCTCTCAAAATTTCTTTATGTGTTTATCTCTCCTCAAATGACTCAACTCGATCTTGAAATATAGAGACAGCTATTCTAATCATAATCAAACTATATCTACATCAGACGGCTCCTACTTCTATCCTTGTAATTAATTGGTGGGGGCAATAATAGATTAAGATTGATAACTAATTATTATTCCTTTGGAGGTTCTTATAATTAATTAAAAAGGTTACTAGCTGCTATTAAAAAAAAAAAATATATATATATATATATATATATATTGGTTATAGGCTGGAAGAGTTTGGACAGCCACTTATAATCAATCGTATGGTGTGATTCAATATATATTACCAATATAATTCACCAATAATTATGGATTAGTTATGAGTATTATAGTGTGTTGATGATGTATGAGGATTTGAAGAGTGGATTAGTTTCAATGGGGTTGGTTTGAATTATATAAAAATTAATTAGCTATAAAATGTCCAAAATGCCCTGAGTTCGCCCTGTATATTCATGTTATCTGTACACAATTAATAGTTCGCCCTGAGTTTAGCACACACTTTTATTTCTATAATAATCTTACTAGCAATTATTTCCGCGAGAAAATGAAGAAACTTTAAATACATTGTAATTTAATTGTATTTAAAAAAAAATGCACAAACTAGAATAATTAGTTGTGAAATTTAAATTACCAAAATCGCATTAATATTCGTACAAATTATATGATCGTAAAAATTCATATAAAAAACATATACTAAAAAAAACATAAACTGACAAATCACCTGACTTCTATAACTGTTGATACATTTTCCCATTTATTTGTTTATTCGTTATAAATAATTAACATTTCAAATGAATATTAACCACAAAATAAATTGTTTACAGAGATATTACAAAACTTACGAAAGAAAGAAAAAACTATCGGAATGGATTAGTATTTAATAAATCCGATTTGTGAATCTAATTTGCTATGAAAGTAATTAGAGAAAAAAAACTTATGAAAAATATGAGATTAAACAATACTAATAAATTTAAAAAAATTATAAATATGTTATTAGAACTTTCTAGGCTACTCTAGCATTTCTTACTTATATGTAAAGTTTATATGAAATACAATAAAATAAAATGAAACACAGAACCGATTAAAAAAGAGGGTTTAGTCTTTAGATTGCTTAGAGTATATATTAATTAAAAGTTTGCATGGAATAGTTAGTGTACAATGATCTTAATTGGCCTTTTTGTATTCTTTTGACGAAATTAAGAAACCTTGTCCCCTTTTTTCTAGAAAAAAGATGATGTATTATGAAATCAACAGTCAACCAGTTGAAACTCTCTACACCAATATTAATTAAAAACATTTAAAAAAACAATTAAAGAAGAAAATTGCAATTTTTATTTCATATCTTTTAGAAGATACTATTTTGGATTTTGCCCCTATCCCGGCTTCTACTGCAGACTTATATACCTTATAAAATTTCTTCCATTCCCACACAATCGCCCCCTCTCTCTCTCTATATCTCTCTTCTTTCTCTCTCTAAAAGCAATTCCATCTCCTCAAATGACTCAAGTCGATCTCGAAACGCTAGTCTGCGCCGGAGTAGGCAACGACCGGAGAGTAGCCTGCGAAACCCTCGCCGACGACGACCCACCGGAAAATAAAGTCATCGTCGGCGGCGAAGATGAAGATGCCACCGAAGTGCCGCCCGACTTCCCGCCGGAATCTTTCTGGCTCTCGAAGGACTCCGAATACGATTGGTTCGATCGGAACGCGTTCAATTACGAGCGGAAAGAGTCGACCAAGGGCAACTCAAACTCGACGAACACAAACCCTAGTTCCAATTCGAATTCTCAGCGGTTCTCCGTTAACTTGAAGTCCAAGGCATCCATCATCGGATTGCCAAAGACCCAAAAGAACACTTTTAACGATTCCAAACGGAGAACCTGCAAACCGCCAAATATCCGGCTTTTCCCGCCGAAACGGACCGATTCGGTCGGAAAGTCGGCTACTCCGGTGGCGGAACCGGGTTCTCCGAAGGTGTCCTGCATGGGACGAGTCAGATCCAAGAGATGCCGGCGGAGGTCGAACTCGGTGAAAAGGAGCGAGAACCCGGTCGAGAAATCTAGCGGCGGTGGTGAGAAGAAGAAAACCGGGTTTTGTTCGAAGGTGATGAGCATGTTCCGGTCGAAGAAAAGTCACCGGAAAAATTCCCGGTCCGGGAGTAGGAAAGTGATGGAGGTGGTGATGGAGGAGGCGGTGGTTGTTGAACCGCTGAGGAAGAGCGTGAGTGTGAAAGTACGAGAGATATTCCCGGTTAGTGATGAACCGGCGGCTGAGCCTCCCGGTTTGGGAGGGATGAAGCGGTTCGTTTCTGGGCGGCGTTCGGGGTCCTGGACCTCCGATGATTTTAGTCAGGCGGTTTCCGGTGACTTGGAACGGCGGCGTGGGTAGAACTTGAAAGGCGGGATGGCGGCTGAAGAAAAAGTAATATTCCGTTGTGGTTGAAAAAGGAGGTGTTGGATGACGTGGCACGCGTTGAATAACTGTTAACGAACCGGCAGGTTTTTTTTTTTACAGTTAACTTTTTTTTTTTTTTTTTTTTTTTGCAAATGTTTGATTTGTGTTCTATAAATTTTTGACATGGCGGTACATATTATCGATTTACCTTAATGTAAATATACTTGTTTTGGATTGTATTTTATGCTTGGACTTTCTTCTATAATAAAAAATATTAATTGTGTCCCCGATGGTCTATAGTGGTTGGAGCGAAGTAATATGTATAAATTGATCGAAGTTCGAATTTTCTTACTCCACTCTAATAGAGTTATCAAGCGAGTATTACAAATTTAACCACCTAAATAACCAATAAGAAAATAACACTTAGGGCAATTAAATATATACTAGCCTTAATTATTTTTAGTTAACAACCATTTAATACATATTGATTGGAGCAAATAAATTTATAAATATATCAAATTAAAACATTAAATATCAAATAAATGTATGTTTCATTTTGATATTTTTTAGTTGGAGTTGCTCTAACTTTTTTATGTCTATCTCAATTGATAATGAATTTAATAATAATATTCTAAATGGATATGCACATAATCACACGCACGTACATGTATATCTACGTGTTTGGTGTCATTATATTAATAATAAAATATTAATCGATGTATTTTATTGGGTGTAGCATCTCAATCACCGTAAGACTCGACATCTCCACCCGATTATTACGCTTTGTTGGGTCCATCTAAAATGTTATCATTTATGAACGAAAGATATTATTAGAGCTTCGGTGCTTATTAGGACAATTATTAACAATATTATTTAAAATAGGTGTAATAAATCAAGCTTTTGTTTTATATAAAATTAGGATATATGGGAATAAGAGCAAGAAAATCAGCGCAGGTTGCTTGTGCCGTCAACAAAGTACAGCTCGATTTGTCGCACATGCATTGTTTCAACTTCTCTGCAATAAAATATTCATTTGTTAACCAAAGAGAGTTGATATTTTTTTTTCTTCAATTGCTGTAATTTTCAAGTTAGATTTGATTGGTAATTTGTAGATGAATTTCGGACGGAGTATTAAAATTCGAATCTATATGCTCTATATTATTATCAATTACTTTAGATTTAAAGTAATGCATTTTTTTTCTTCTGTTTTTAATCTTATCGATTTAACTCTAAGTATTAACTCTTTGTTATTACATTACTAAACGATCAAGGTTTATTAGTTTTTAAAAGGTGTTTTTTTCCTCCTAAAATAAGACGTGTTTGTTGATATTTTTAATATTTATGCAAAACTGAAAAACAACAATTAATTAAGAATGGTTGGAGCAAATGTTACTTCACATTTTCGAAGCACAAATTCACATTAATGCATATATATTAAATCTAAAAATAAATCGACCCATAATCCAGTTTTCAAATCGTGTGTTGTTATTTGCGTTAAATGGTGTACGATTTGAAAATGGGAATTTTGAATTTTCTTTATTCATTTTAAGATCGAATAATCCTGATTAACATGAACTCAATAATTATTGAAGGAACCATATAAATGTACTAGATAAACTTACACTCTCGTATAATAGCTTACAAATTATACAAGAAACGTAAATCACACTAAGCTAATCATGTGTGACAAGCCAAGGGATTTCGAACCTGGGTCAACTAACACATGCTCACTTGCTCGAACGGCCAGGCCATCTTTTGCGGTACATTATTGAGGTTTAGTTAATAGATGGTGGTTGGTTAGTGTGTTTAATTAGCAAAGTTAGGTAATTAATTGGACCGGTGTGTTGAATTATTGTGGCCTCCAAAATTGAATATGGAGAAGGAGATATACTTAGAAAAGATTCGGGCGTGACGATTATTATTTGATTGTGGTCCTTGGTCAACCCCAATCTATGCCTCGTCTGACGTGTACATCAAACTTCTATATTACTCTTGCTAGTTCAAAAATCACCTTGTAAGCATATTCTTAACTTTACCAATAATGTTCATATTTTACAATTGAAAGAAAATTGCTATACATAATATTACAAAATACTACAACAATTTTTCATATTATTAATATATTTATTTTGGAAAAAAAAATTCAAATTGTCTGCAATACTTCATAGATTAATATTGGATCGGATTTATTTATTTATTTATTTATGTATGTATACACCTAATTCCGACGTAGTTTTTCTTGAAAATAATCGAAATCAAAATTTTGGAGAAGTCAAATTCTCTATGATTCGGAGAGCTATACTCCTAAAGTCAAGACGAATGGGAAGTGCTTGCGGTTGTTTACAAATCTCCCGATGGTTAAGCGCGGTAGCAATCCGCTATCGACGCTACTAACGGAAAAGTAAAAAAGACTACCGTTTCGTCCACGCTTTAGGCTCAAAGACGCTAAATTGAAATGGGAAAAAGAAATTATTATAAAATTAATAAATTGAATTAGAATCGATAAAATTTGAAAATTCATTCCAACTTTCGCTCGGATCCTACTAATGTTTTTTTGTCTCTCCCCACATTGTAATAATGGAAGTAATGTGTTCGTCTTAATTTAAGGAAAAAAAATGACTTTTAAAAGTATAAATTAATCTTGCATGAAAACATAACATACTTAATTAGTTCTAATTAATTATCAGTTAAAATCTGACCATATGCCTAATTTCGGAGAGCAATTTTCAAGAAAATAAACATAACACACACGCACGTACTCAATCAACAACAATTAATTTCTAGGCAAATTTCATTCTCATCTGCATCGCATATATGATATATGTATTGTTTACAAATGGAATTAATAATTAATCCTGGTATGAGCAATGGAATTATCCTGGTACACCTCCACGTGTCTTTCATTCATAGGTTGACATGGCCTGGCATTGTACTTGCATCTCATATCCAGAGGAGCCTTGAGAGACTGTACTTGTTCACTTGATATTGATCTCACCTATTAATCAATCAATTCATTATAATGATTAATTGATTATGAATTATATATCATAATTAATCAATTTCAAAAAACTAAAAATATGAAGAAAAAAAAAATATCTTACATTAGCAAGGATTAGGTAGATAACATTTTCAGTGCAAGGAGGAGCACTGAAAGAGCCAATGTATTTGTAGTATTTGTTTGGAGTTTTCGTTAACTCCGTCGTGTGAAAGGGCCCGAATACTATTCGACTTGCTGCCTCCTCGTTGCTCTTCACATTGTACGCAAGTTCGTTCAATTCCTTGTGTATCTGCAATTAATTAATTAGTTAGCAATAGAAAAAAAAATATATTTCATTAACTAACTAAAGACTTTTCCAACTTTTAAAAATCAAGACTTATTAATAGTTCTATTGATCATGTGCATCTATCTATCTGGTATGTTTTAAAGGATTTTGACCTTTTGAAGAATCGGATCGGGGCGCCCGTTTTTGAAAAGTGTCCCCACTACGGCAACTTTGCCGTCGTCTGCAACGTGTACCATGTGCATCTCCGTTGCAAATCTATATATA
>NW_012193275.1:157881-200614 GCF_000504015.1 Erythranthe guttata | reverse complement strand
TACAGATTTTCTGTCTCGAAAAAAGTGTTTTGCTTACATATGTGTGTGACTTCGAGAAAAAGAGTTTGTGTATCTAGAGGTTGGTGTAGGTATTTTTTTTATGTGGTTGTGTTTTCAATATCAGGCAGTCACTCTCTTTCTGTCTTGAACACTAAAAGTGTATGTGTGATATAGATATAGATAAATATTGATATCAATATCTGTGTGGGGGGTGGGGATATATATATATGCTTGCGTCTCAGACATTTCAGTTTCATGTCGTTAAAGTATGAGTCTCAGTATAATTTTTTTAGTAAGATAGAGATATTTTAGTTGTACTCTTTGTAAACAAAGATAATGTTTATATGTGGGTTAGGTATTGACAAACAAAAGATGTATATCTATGTATATTTTTATTTCTGTAACGTTTATATAAATTATATATATATATATATATATATATATATATATATTTACACACAAATATATGCCTCTAGAAAGATACAACATAATACAATAGATTAACGCTTCAAACGATAGAGTAAATCATGCCTACCAGGAAACTCATGTAATGCTTCGATCGCTGCTGCTTTGCTCAATGGATCCGCTCCGAGCATTATTACATGGCCACCAGTAAGCTCATCTTCCTTGTACATTTTCGCATATTCAGCAGCCGATTTATCAGATTCGTAATTAGTGATAAGACTTGAAACTCCCTCTTTAGAATCTTGAAGAGTGGATCCAACAATCTGTTTCACTTTCCCCTGAAATTTATTAAAAACGGTCTTGTTGTCAATCATCCATGGTTGAAGTTATATCTTTAGAATAACCGTACTTCCACCTAGAGGAACTAGAATCACTATTCCACAAACCCGACTGGACCTCAGTTACTCACATTAACAGTTAAGGGAATAAATAAACAAGATACTGCATCGAACCTTGTGTATGTCGATGCAAGGACGAAACTTAACCTCACATTGTATCGATAGCCTTCGAGTTCCTGAAGAAAAGAAATTAAACATTCCGATTATTCTAACATCCCGATTTCCTCAAGCATAAGTATTAACCGGCTAAAAGGGTATGAAACCGGAAGAAATAAAGGTATACCGGAAACTGGCCGAGGCGCAGCATGCACTAACGTTGGCTTGCCCCGAGGAGCATAAATGGTTGAAAGATCAGTAAAATCCTTCCAGATCGAATTTGCTTGAACGTTGTGAATGCTCCTCATAATAATAATAATAATAATAATAATAAAGAAATGATTGGGGATTGTTCACCTATATATAATAGAAAGCGACATATTATCAAACAGGTGGCGGGCATGGCACAAATAAGCTTCAGTAAAGTTTCTTCGATGAAATTAACAACCAATAGAATCACCCAAATAATTTTAACAGCATTAATTTCGATATGTTCTC
Organism: Erythranthe guttata; assembly: GCF_000504015.1. The sequence goes on along the minus strand of NW_012193275.1, from coordinate 199,217 downwards.
AAGAAAATGTACCTAGCCGACGGGATGATTCGTTGTTGCCCGGTTACCGGCGGGAATCGACGTACGGAGATCGATGAGATGGAGAGTGGCTGAAATTTTTAATTGGGTTTTATTTACAGATGGTAGTTAACAGGTTAAAATATATATGGAAAGAATCGTGTTTAGTAAAGAATTGATTTTTAGGTCAATTAGTTATTATTATTAATATCTCAAAAAGAAATAGAAAAACGTGGTTTATCATTTTACCTTCTTCACCTCAAATTGGGGGAAAATCGCCGCCGAGAAGACGACGGAGCAACCAATTTACAACATCGGAATGTCTAGTAGAAATGTAGCCGTGAGAAGTCTCTCAGAAATCCGGCACCACCACCGGACACCGCTGCCGTCGCCCCATCTCCCGGACATCTCGTCATCTCTCTCCGCTCTAACTCCCATCACCACCGCCGCCGCCGCCCAAACCCACATAACTCAGCTCAACACCCTCCTCAGATCCTTCCTCAAGAACGGCATCGTCGCCATCACACCCAAAGAACTCCTCCACTTCTTCAAATCCCGCCTCCGCCACCACCCCACCCTCAGCCACCTCGACTTCCATCTCTTCCGCTACGCCGCCGCGCTCGACTCCTTCCGCCACGACCACACCACATTCGAGTACATGGCGCGGTCTCTCATATCCACCAACCGCCTCGATTCCCTCCCATCGCTCCTCGAATTCGTATCCTCCAACGCTTGCCCCTGCTCCGATGGCATCTTCTCTTGCCCTAGAATCGAACCCATTTTCCGTGCCTCCATTGGCTCGTTCTGCAGGTCCGGTAGATTCGACAATGCACACCACGCGTTCGATATTATGACGCGACTAATCGACGGCAAACCGAATGTCGCATTGTACAATATCGTGATCCACGGTTATGTCAAGATCGGGAAATTGGATAAAGGTTTCAACTTTTACAAGAGGATGCTCAATGACAGAGTGAAGCCGGATGCAGTCACGTTCAATATCTTGATCAGCGGGCATTGTCGGAACAAGAAATTCGAGCTGGCATTGGAAGTTTTCAAAGAGATGAAAGAGAAAGGATGTGTACCAAATGTAATCAGCTTCAACACATTGATCAAGGGATTCTTTCAGGGTGGAAAAGTACAGCAAGCAGTTGAAATGGCGCACGAGATGACAGAGTTAGGGTGCGAATTCTCGTCTGTTACATGTGAGATCTTGGTGAATGGGCTCGGTAGAAAAGGGAAGATAATCGAGGCAGCTGATTTGATGATTGAGTTTCTAAGGAGAGGGGTTTTGCCCAAGGTGTTCGATTATTTCGTTTTAATTGAGATGCTCTGTATCGAAGGGAAGGCAGATAGGGCTCTCGAATTGATGGATGAGCTTTGGGGGAAAGGATACAAACCGAGTTTGATTTCTTGCACGACTCTGATTGAAGGTTTACTTAGAAGTCGAAGGATTGAAAAGTCGGTTGGTTTGATGAGGAGAATGCTCGATGAGGGAATTGTACCGGATAGTGTGACTTTTAGTTGTTTGCTGGATGATATGTGTGGCGGTGGAGGAGCGGTGGAGGCGGATAAGATGAGGCTGGTGGCTTCGAAAAAGGGTTTGGTTACAGATGGTGTGATGTACAGAATCTTGATCTCGGGGTATACGAGAGAAGGGAGACGAAAGGAAGGGGAAGCCGTGGTGGATGAGATGTTGGATAGAGGGTTTGTACCTGATATTGCAACTTACAATATGTTCATGGATGGCCTTGCTAAATCTAAAGGTTGTCTTGGTTAGATGAAAAGAGTAGTTTTGTGGACGAAATCGGAGATATGAAAAAGGGCGTTCGTAGCAGCATTTGCGATTTCAGCAGCAGCACCACTAGCTAGCTAACCGAAGGACACAAATCTACAAGTACATGGTCCAGTATGTGTGTTTATTTCCCTTGGAAGAAATAAAAGAGAGACGAATAAACAAATTTCTTCGGAAATTGTACTTATTTTTCGGTTACAAAACAGTATTGATCTATCATGGTAAATTGAATGTGATGGTCGAACCGTGTACAAGTGTATAACCAAATGCTGCTGTTTACCTTCATACATTGATGAAATTTCCAGATCAACGGCAATTTCCAGAGAGACAAGGCAGACACTCGGCAGTAGTAGCGCGGAGAATACAAAGTAGAGAAAATAAACTAAACGAAGAGGGTGCGATCCGCTGCTGATTAAGCCGGGGCGTTTCAAGGCAAAGGAAGTTGAGATGGTGAAGTACTTGGTTTGAAATCGAAATAATAAGAGGAAGAGCTGATAAAATAAATGCAAAGAAAACAGGTTCCGTCACTTCTTTTATTACAGAGGAAATACACACACAAGACCATGTGTACATTCATCACTTGTCACAAAAAACACAAAAGTACTCAACCCATTTATTCGAAAAACATATTTACATAGCTCCTCGGACGGACATCGGTACTCTTTGATAATGATCTAGAGAAAGAGAACATGGAACTGGCATTGCTGGGGGCTGCGGAAGTTGCACTGTCGGGGAAGAGAGCGTGCCTTCTGGTAAACCTGTTCAGACTGTCCGGTTTGGTATTGGCCGCCCTGTTGTTGGATCTCCTTCACCGCTTGCTTGATTGCTTCGCACCTGCATTGCTGGTTCACGTTCTGTAGTTGCTGGCAGCAGTCTCTCAGGTACTGTGATTGTTGTTGTGGGTTGCCGGTTGTCATTTCAATAGCCTCCTCTTCCTCGTATTGGCCCCTTTGGGAGAGGTACCTTTGGCATGACTGGAACCGGCGGCCCTGGATCTGCTGGCGGCACTGTTGCTGCTCGCCTCGGTTGGCCTCGTCGTCGATGGTTGTGGTGGTGACGGTGGTGGTGTAGCTGGTGGCGCTGGCTAGGGTCACCAGAGCCACCAGGAGAGCTGCTGTGAGAACCACCTTAATCGCCATTGTTAGTTTCTTGAGAGAGATTCTTGAAATGGGATATATATGATTTAGTAAAGATGAAATTGTTTTGGTGTGAGAATGGTGAAGGGGTGGAGGGGGTATTTATGGTGGGATTTGTGGGGATGCATGGCGTTTACGTGTTGATTCATTGGAGTAACCGTGTATGCATTTTGCTGGAGGTGTAAAGATTTGCGGTTTCGAGCTTCCACATCGATTTTGCATGCATATGCTGCCAAATATTCAGATTAAAAAAAAATATGGTTTTGGGATTCCGTGAGAATTTCACAAGTTGGTGTAGGATTTGGACATTTCTTGATCTAATAATTTACTTTTATTGAATTTTAGGGTAAGTGTTCCAAAAATTTTAAACTCCAATTTCATGATTTAAACTTCAATTTCGCTCAATTTTATCAATTAGTTAATTTTGATCTTTATTTCAATTTTGACTATCAACGTCGGTCAGTTGCTGTTGACCACCGGTTTCAGACTTATTTTTATTAGTATTTTTTTAGTTTTTTCTGAAGAAAAAAAATTCCAGTAGGTCAGCCACCGGCGTTGACTTTTTGTTTTTAATTTTTTTTCGGCAGGTCAGCCTCCGTTTACAGCCTCCGTTAATTTTCTACCTTTATTTATGTATTTTTCGATTTCTCTCTCCCCCTCTCTCTCTCTATCTCTCTCTCTGTTTTTTTTCTGGGTTTTTTCTACAGATCTGGAAATACAATTTCAGATATGTACAGTAGCAGCAACAGTAGCAGCAACATGACTATAGTCATATTCAAATATGACTATAGTCATATTTACGTATTTAGTTAGATGAAATGAAGCGCACTCCCCCTCCATCCTGTTCGTTAAATTTCTCCCTTTATTTATGTACTTTCGATTTCTCTCTCTCTCTTTTTTTTTCTTTTTTTTTCCTCCAGATCTGAAAATATAATTTCAGATATGTACAGTAGCAGCAACATGACTATAGTCATATTTATGTATTTAGTTAGATGAATTGAAGCGTACTCCCCCTCCATCTTGTTCGTTAATTTTCTCCATTTATTTATGTACTTTCGATTTCTCTCTCTCTCTCTCTCTCTCTCTCTCTCTCTCTCTCTCTCTCTCTCTCTCTCTCTCTCTCTCTCTCTTTTCCTCCAGATCTGAAAATATAATTTCAGATCTGTACAGTAGCAGCAACATGACTATAGTCATATTTGAATATGACTATAGTCATATTTATGTATTTAGTTAGATGAATTGAAGTGTACTCCCCCTCCATCTTGTTCGTTAATTTTCTCCCTTTTTTTATGTACTTTCGATTTCTCTCTCTCTTTTTCTTTTTTCCTCCAGATCTGAAAATATAATTTCAGATCTGTACAGTAGCAGCAACATGACTATAGTCATATTCAAATATGACTATAGTCATATTTATGTATTTTTTTCGAATATGACTGTAGTCATTTTTGAATACGACTATTGTTGAATATGATTGTAGTCATATTCGAATATGTTATATCTTCTCGTTTCAAGTTGACTTGAAATAACAAGATTCAAATTGTGATTCTTTTGTGATTTTTTGTGTGGATGTTGATTGTATTGTTTCCCTAAACAATAGGGAATCTTAGTTGTTTTATATAATTTGGTAAACATGACTGTACAACACTATATAATCGGAATTTTGAAGCAAAAAATGTAAAAAAAGTGCAATATAAAGAATTAATATGACTACAATTGATAGTCACATATAGTCATATTCAACTATAGTCATATTCGGCGTTGTAAACTTTCCAAAAAAAATCAATTTTTTGTTTAAAAAAAATTAAAAAAAATATTTTTATTAAAAAAATATTAAAAAAAAATAAAAATAATAAAAAATGACTAAATAAAATTCGAAAATAATAAATAATAAAAAATAAAAATAAAAATCATTTTTTTTAATGTGGTAGCAATTTTTAGGAATTTGGAAACATATTTTTAGGAATTAAATTATTATTATGGAAAGAGAGAGAGAAAAAATGAATAATTGGGTGAAATTATGCTACTTGATATAAGGGTGGAATTGGAAATACAATTTCTAGGGGTTTATCACAAAGAAAGATTTAATGGGTGGACATATCACAATTTATTAACTATATGAGGGGTTTATTGCTAATGAATACCCTTAATTATTATTTATATTGAGATATTTAGTTATGGAAAATATGAATAAAATCTCATATTTCACTCTCCCTTTAACTTCTCTCTCCTATGCCTCAGGTATCTCTCATTTCTTTTCCCTCTCCTTTAACTCCTCTCTCCTCTCAATCACGTCTCTCTCTCTCCTTTTCTTTTCTTTTTTTCTTTTCCATTTTAGTAGCCTTATGGCTCTCTCACTCTAAGTTGTGTCAAGTTACAACAACAAATTGCAAAATACAATTAGCAACATACAAACTGCAATTATAATAGCAAAACAAAATATAATACGGAACCACATACCATATGTCAAAAATATTATTATACAAATGTCTTTTCACAACAACACAATATGGAACTAATGATAATTTGCTCAAAAATCAGAGGTTCAAGTTTATTCTTACTCGAACAATATAAAATATATTTAAAATATAAAATATGAAATAAAAGATGATATAACAAACCAACAAACCATTTTTATTTAGGAATAAATCAGTACATTAAATACAAAATATTGTAAGAAAAAAATTAATAATAATTTAGTAAACATTATTTAATAATAATGAATATGCTAATTAACAATCTATTTAACATTATTTATTATAATCATTTGACTTTATATTAACGTTTCGTGCTAGGAAAATAAAAAAAGATAGATCTGCCTCTTACCCTGGGTTTAATATGTTTTTTCGAGCAACCTAAGTTCGACCCCCAACCACAACATTTTTCGAATTAAAAGTCCGCCCCTTACCCTGACCGAACCCATGAAGACCCGCCCTGGACTGGATCCGCCCCCCGCGAAATGGTATCGTGCCCCCGAAACTCGGATGAGCCATTAAATTTGGAACCAACACCATTAAAGGGTATAAATGGAATAAAATTCAAATAAAAAATTAAAAATATTAAAAAATAATAAAAAATTAGATTCTGGCCAGCCAGATTCTGGCCATTTAGCATTGTCCTTTATAAATATGCCCCTCTACTTTTAGTATTTATACCTTTTTTCCAAGTTTTCGTATCCCTATTTTTTGAACATGTCGTTTCCCTTTTTTTCGTATTGAGTGTGTCTATGTTACATAGCCAAATTTGAATTATAAAAAAATGAATTAATTGGAAATTGGAATTTTTTTATATTTCCTTGAATATATTCAGACTCCTTCAAAATTAATTGCATTTTAAGGTTGGCTCTTTGAATTTGGATGACAATTAAACTCGTCGATCATTGAGTTCAATAAAGTAAATTAGATAAAGAAAAATCCAAAATTCTTTTACGGCTTTTACTATACTACACCGGGTGAAATACACTGAGTAGATCTTTATCATTCATATACACACAAACACACACACACCTACACTGGTGTGTGTAGATCAACTCCAAAAAATTACCTAGTGTAACCTTCACCGGGTGTAGCATAGAAATAACCATCATATTACCAACTTGTGACATAAATTTTCACGAAGTCCCAAAACAAAATATATTTATTTATTATTTATTTTTATATAATAAATTTCTTGTTTTTTGGCAAAAGCATTTGCATGTAAAATCAATGTGGAAGCTTGAAAATGCTAATCCCCATAAAATAGCCACACGGTTCACCAACTTTAGTCACATGAATCAACACGTAAACGCCATGCAAACCCACAAATCTCACTATAAATACCCCCTCCATCCTTTCACCATATCTCACACCATTCATATATTCAGCTAAGCAATTATATATATATATATATACTCAAAGAAACTAACTATGGCTAACAAGGCAACCCTTGCAGCAGCTCTCCTTGTGGCTCTGGTGACACTAACCAGCGCCACCAGCTACACCACCACCGTCACCACCACCACAATCGACGACGAGGCCACCCGAGGGGAGCAGCAGGAATGCCGCCAGCATGTCCAGGGCCGCCTGTACCTGTCATGCCAAAGGTACCTCTCACAGAGGAGCCAATACGGCGGAGATGAAGAGGAAGTTGTTGAAATGACGACGACCGGCAACCCAAAGGAACGGTCACAGGACCTGAGAAGCTGCTGCCAGCAATTACATTACGTGAAGCAACAATGCCGGTGCGAAGCAATCAAGCTAGCCGCGGAGGAGGTCCAACAAGAGGGCGGCCAATGGCAGACCGGAGAGTTGCAACAGGTTTACGAGAGGGCCCGTTATCTTCCCCGGCAGTGCAACTTCCGCAGCCCCCAACAATGCCAATTCCGTGATCTCTTTCTCTAGATCAAAAGTTGTGAATTAATAACCTCTGTTTTTTTTTTTTGTAATAAGTACTATCGATGATCTGTACACTACATGTGTTTCGTGTATGTGGCGAATAATAAACAACGTGTTTTTCGGAGTTGTTTCCTCAAATTTAATTTCTTCTCGAGTTAATTCATTTCTTTTTTGGTGCCAAAAAGATAACAATCCATTAAGATAACCTATATAAAATGTCATATTGGTAGAACTAGGGGTGAAAATTGGAATAAAATTTCTGAATTTCGTCAATTAATCCGATTCGATAATAGTCGAATTTGGAATTGTATTTTTCATTCCAATTTCGAAGTCCTATTTTTTATTTTTCTGAATTTATTAGGAATGGAATCGGAATAGTATATAAAATTAACGGAAATTTCGATTTTCGATCTGATTTTAGTTCCGAATACTTCTACGATTTTCGATCTGATTTTATTATGTTTTTCGTATAGAACATGAGTAGCTAAGTTTTTAATCTAGGATTTTGTTGGAACCCTATGTGGGGATGGTGAACCCGTTTTCTTGAGATTATGCAATTATGATTTTATGATTATTTCTTCTACTTGTTATGATTGTTAGTGCATGAACTTGATCAATTTATGTGTTTTATCTGTGATTATTGGGATTGACTCGACAGAGCTATTTTGATAATTAGACGGTAAGTATAAGAACCTTCGAGTAGTTTTCACTGGATGAGTGTGTCAATTGCTTGTGGTGTCGTAGACAGACAGATATCACCTTAGGTAGCCATTTACGAGACTTGTTAGTTAATGTTTTATTCATAATTTGTTTGCATAGACATATAGTGAACCGTTTATGAATAATAGACTCATAATACACGCGACAGCGGGTTATGAGTAAATTAGTGTCTCGGGTTAATAATCATGAATCATATATTTCATAATTGAGGGGTTTTGGGTGAGCAATTCTTGCATAGGGGGGAGATAAAATCCAAGGTCCGTTTTTATTGATATTTTCTCGTGTTTAATTGCTTTCATAATTAGTTTAATTATTTAGTTGATTAAATTTGACAACTTTTGCGTAGACTGTACAAAAATCATAATTGTTAGAATTTGGTACTTAGGACTAGATAATTTGAGTATTCCCTGTGGGATCGACATGCGACTCTCACGAGTCCACTTTTACTACTTGTTTGCGATACGTGCACTTGCGTGTTAGGTATTTAGCCCGAACAAGTTTTTGATCTCAAACATTTTTTTTTCTTATTTTTTTTTAAAAAAAAAACCAATAAATAAACTAAAACAACTTGCAAGGTAGGTTTTAAAGGTTCAAACGGTTCAAATATGGCGCAAATCACTTCCCAACTTGCTCAACAATTTAATATTTCACTTTGTTAAGTCTTAAGGCAAATTCTAAAACCGAATAGCATATGATATAGCATCAATTAACTCAAATTTTAAAACACAAAACTTCATGTAAAGCTTCGAAAAACATAGAAAAGGTATTGTGAAAATTTCTGTTATAAACTAATGTAATTTCCAAAATTCCACCGATCCTGAGGTATTCTGAAATCGGAATAGATTTTTCATCTCAATTATTTTCTTGGAACAAAAATTGGAACCCATTTTTTACTTTCGAAAAAACTTTTTTCGATCCATTTCGTCCGATTTCCACCTCTCGCTAGAACCCTAGAAGAAGACCAAGTGCTACAGTACAAAATCCGCAACTCCATTAGTAATTGATTGATGGCAGGATTGCAATTTAATTAAGAGACTACAATCAAAATATCATTATTGACACTTCAATTATAATGATATCAAAAGTTGTTATTCAATGCATGCATAAATTAAGCGATAACATATCTTTTATTGTTAATAAAAACTCTTTTTATAGTGAGTCGTGACTTCATCTTTTTTATTGTCATTCTAAGAATTAGTGACACCCTATTAAATTATAGGGTAAATTACACCCACCCCCCTGAGGTATCATCAAATAACTCACAAACCCCTGTCGTTTTAGGAATTACAATAACCCCCCTGAGGTATTGCTCCGTCTAACAGTTACCCCCTTACGGCCCCCTTACTAACGGAATCTACAAGATTCCATGGAATATTCGTTTTCAAATTCCAAATATGCCCCTGTACACGTGTCCCAGTAGGCAGTTATGTTTGTAAGACTAATATACCCCAGAGGGGGCTAATTGTAATATGTTTAATTTCTCGAGTTTCGCACAAATTCCGCCCAACTCTGATGGAATCTCGCCGAAGAATTCGTTGCGTGCCAAAACCAATTGCCTCAAACTCGTCATCTTTCCTAATAAGATACCTGGAATCTTGATGTGGATAGCGTTGTGGCTAACGTCGAGAGTTTCGAGGCTTTGGCAGTTGGTTAAGCTGGATGGAAATCCGGTAGCAGAGAAACCATTGTGGGAGAGGTTAAGTACAGACAGATTCCCACAAACACCGAAATCGAAACCCGCGAGATTTCCGGTGAAGTTGTTGTTCGAAAGATCGAGAGCAGAGAGACTTCCGCAAGAGGAGAGAGAGATTTCAAGCTTTCCGGCGAGTTTATTGCTCGAGAAATTAAGCAGGTTCAAGTTCCGGCAATCGGAAAGAAGAGAAGTCAATATGCCTAAATCGGAAATCTTGTTTGCAGAGAGGTCGAGTTGAGTGAGAGAAGGCCCGAACTTGAGAGCCGTAGTACTCGGGATTGAGTTGTGTGAGAGGTTCAGATAAGCAAGTTTATTACAAGACACGAGCAGCGAATCCGCCGCGAGGGGCTCGGAGAAGCCATTGACGGACAAATCAAGAAACTCGAGGCTGCAAGAGGTGACGGTGGAAGTAAATGAAAGATTCCCGGAGAAGAAATTGCCGCCGAGGAGAAGAGTGGTGAGGCCGGTCAGCCCCGCCGTCAGATCGGAGATGTGTAGGCGCCCTTTTAGGGCGGCGTTCGTTAAGTCGAGTTTGGTGATTCTGCCATTGTCGGAGCAGGAAACTCCATAAAAATAAAAACCCTAAAAATTGAAGTGAAACGTTTTTTGAAATCTGCAAATGAACTTGTGGGTAAAGTGGACTTTTCCATTCTTTACATTTTTCGTTTTTTTCCAGACATTATAATTTGAAGGGTAATTCGGTAAATTCCTTCATTCTGTTAGCATAATTGACGGTCGGTCAATTTCAGGGGGTTATTGTAATTCCTAAAACGACAGGGGTGTGTGAGTTATTTGATGATACCTCAGGGGGTGGGTGTAATTTACCCTAAATTATATACAATTAGTGACATCCCGTTGGCTAGAAGATAATTGACAACAATATTTGCCTAACCATTTAAAAATGGGATTACTAGGGAAAACCCCGTTATATGCAAGTTGTCTTTGAATAAATCAATTTTTTTTATCCTATTTAACATAAGTCTAAATTTAATATTGAATTTTCATAATACAATTATACCCCTTACTTTGCCAAAACCTATATCACGGGATATCGCCGCCCTCTCCTTTATTTTTTCTTTTCTCTTTGTCATTTCAATTTCTCTTCATCTCCAGTCCCTCGACTCCATTGCCGAAGCAAGTGACCTCGAAAAACCCCACTGCAATTGCCGCCGCCGTGGACGCCTCAGATCCAAACGATAAATTGCCGCCTTGGACGACTCAGACCAACCTTATAGTGCGTTGTGGAAATAGAGAGAAACAAGGTCAATTTTTTCAGACAGTTACAAAGATACACCAATTGTTCGATTTGGCTAAGAAATTGAACAGGGGTTTGCTTCTTTTCATCGACGAAACAGATGCATTCTTGTGTGAGTAAGTAAAAAATATGTTAATTAATCATACACATAATAAATATCAATAATTAATTTAAATAAGAATGGATGAATGTAATACAATACACATAATACAATAATTTCGAGTGATGAATAGAAGATCGAAATAGAACAAGGAAAAAATTGACCTTGTTTCCTCCGATTCTTACTTAATCTGGATGCTTTGCTAATGGCGTCGTGGTATATTTTCCCATATAGAAAAATATTACCATCACTACCCATCCTTTTGAGTAAATTGAGTTATGATTGTATTGTCTTACATAGTATTATAATCCATTATTGATTGTTTTATTTCTCTGTTTTTCAATCATAAAAATGGGGATATCTTGTGTACAAGAGATGCATTAATTGGATATTTTAAGACAATTAAATATCTCCATTAATTGGTCGGTTTGATGATTTTTCTGATGAAATTGCTGAACGGGAGAAAAAACTTTCGGATTTTCAGCGAACTAGGAACCAAAAGTGGATTTAAAGAGTGGATTAACCTTTTTTTCTTAATTATTTTATATTTGTAATTAGTACTGGATTATATTAATTCGTTGTGGAATATGCACATTTTTAGTATTTTTCAATACGTTTGTAGTGGATTATATTAATATTAAAGTGGATTACGTTAATATTATAGTGATTTTTGATAATTTAATAGTGATTTTGAACGAGTATATGGTGGTTTTCAATATCTACGAGTGTGTAGAGGGTTTTATTTTTTCGATGTTCAGTTTTCTGTAATTTCAGGGAGTCGTCGGTGGCCATGGGAGATGGAAGACGATATATGGGATGTTTGGTTATATTTCCAATGAGAATTTCTAGTTTTCAAAATTTATGATGGAAAAAGTAGATTATTGGTTTTTGTGTAAAAAAATGGAATATGTTTGGATGAAGGGGTATTTTTAGTTTTATGTAGGTGTAGAAATGGGAAATATGCACATTTTTAGTATTTTTCGATACGTTTGTAGCGGATTATATTAATATTAAAGTGGATTACTTTAATTTTATAGTGATTTTTGATAATTTAATAGTGATTTTGAATGAGTATATAGTGGTTTTCAATATATACGAGTGTGTAGATGGTTTTATTTTTTCGATGTTCTATTTTCTGTAATTTCAGGGAGGCGCCGGTGGCCATGGAAGATGGAAGACGATAGAGGGTCGGGAATAGTGGATTTCGTTTTTTGTGTGTTTTTTGTGGATTACGTTAATTTGTATAGTGCATTACGTATATTTCGATAAGTTTGTAGTGGATTACATTAATATTAATGTAGATTATGTTAGTTTTATATTACTATCTACTTCAATTTCATAGTGGTTTTCGATAAATTTATAGTAGTTTTTGATGAGTTAATTCGTAGTGCATTACGTAGATTTCGGTAAGTTTGTAGTAGATTACATTAATATTAATGTAGATTACGTTAGTTTTATCTGTTTTCTGTAATTTAAGGGAGGCGTCGGTGGCCATGGGAGATGGAAGACGATATAGGGTCGGGAATAGTGGATTTTGTTTTTTGTGTGTTTTTAGTGGATTACGTTAATTTGTAGTGCATTACATATATTTCGGTAAGTTTGTAGTAGATTACATTAATATTAATGTAGATCATGTTAGTTTTATATTATTATTTACTTCAATTTCATAGTGGTTTTCGATAAATTTATAGTGATTTTTTATGAGTTAATTCGTAGTGCATTACGTAGATTTTGGTAAGTTTGTAGTAGATTACAGTAATATTAATGTAGATCACGTTAGTTTTATATTAATATTTACTTCAATTTCATAGTGGTTTTCGATAAATTTATAGTGGTTTTTTATGAGTTAATTCGTAGTGCATTACGTAGATTTTGGTAAGTTTGTAGTAGATTACAGTAATATTAATGTAGATCACGTTAGTTTTATATTAATATTTACTTCAATTTCATAGTGGTTTTCGATAAATTTATAGTGGTTTTTTATGAGTTAATTCGTAGTGCATTACGTAGATTTTGGTAAGTTTGTAGTAGATTACATTAATATTAATGTAGATCACGTTAGTTTTATATTAATATTTACTTCAATTTCATAGTGATTTTTGACAAATTTATACAGTGGTTTTTGATGAGTATGTAGTAAATTTCAAATTTTAAAAAACTGAAAGAAAATAAAAAAAAATTAACCAATTTTTGTTTGATTCGAAATAAAGAAAGTCTTTTAAAAACATAAAAAAGAAAAATGAAAAAGAAAAAGAAAAACTAGAATGAGGTGATGGTGAGAAATTTGAGGGATTTGAATATTTAAAATTGATTTTCCATAATAATATATGGTAACTTTTAGTAATCTTAAATAGGCATTTGAAATCAATTGTTTATCACAAATGTGAAATATCAACAAAAAAATATTGATTTATCATGAATTCGAAATTCAATGAGGGGATTTTGACAAATAGCCCCTTTAAAAATTGATGAATTGTCTCTCAAAAAAATATTTTTTGTAGTGAATATTAGATATATGGGTAACTAAACTGATTTATCGTTAGTAACAAATATAGTGACAATAATATTTACATTATAACCATTTAAAAATTGGTGTTAGTTACTCAATTTTTTGTTTTTTATATAGTGAATATTAATTGTATGAGTAAATCAACTGATTTGTCTCAAAAGCATCAAATTATAGAAGTTGTAGTTCTCAATTGAAAATGATTATAACTATACTTATTGGAAAACTACTCAAATACATTTCTTGAGGTATGATATTAATTAACACTTCACTCACTCATTTGATCATTCACTTCTTCTAGATTTCCATTATATCCTTCGACCAAACATTAAATAAATTAAACTGCCACCCCCTAGGTTATATCTAATTACTCTTAGATCATATAATTCAAAAACATTATAGAAACATCCTTAATGTTAATTAAAAATTAATTAAACTCATTAGATATTTTTTTATGTTTACTAAGATATTTATAAAAAAAAAACATAGAAAGTTAATGATATGGGAAAATAAATTTGTTTTTTTTATGTAAAATAATAAAGTGATGATTTTTTCACCACATCGCATCCGTTCACCCTCATGTGCATGGTGTAGGGGTGTGAACGAGCCGAGCATGCCTTTTTTGGGAGGCTCGAGCTCGTCCGTTTCCTTCTTTTTTGGCTCGAGCTCGAGCCCAATCTCATTTTGTTGTTTTTCTTTTCTTTTTAAATATATATTTTTTAATGATTATTAAAAATATTTTAAAAAAATTACAATATAAACACTAAATTGTAATTATATATATATATATATATATATATATATATATATATATATATATATATATATTATAATATTTATATTATATTTTATATTATTATACATTATTTAAATAAAAAATAATATATTAAAAAAATAATATTTAATAGGCTCGCGAGCCGACTAGTGAGCTCACAAACACGAAACAACTAAAAACTGGTTCAAATTCAAACACGGAACAACTAAAAAGTGGTTCAATTAAGCTCGTCTCATTAGAAAGCTCTAGCTCGAGAATTAGGTCAAGAAAAGTCCAAATTCCTTGTACCAACAAGCTAAGTGACATCTCGTGTACCAAATTTTTTAATCTTGTATATTTGGCAGCATTTGCATGTAAAATCGACGTGGAAGCACGAAAACGCTAATCCACAGAACCCCAGCAAAATTCATCCACGGTTCGCCAACTTTACTCAGATCAATCAACACGTAAACGCCATGCAAACACACAAATCCCACTATAAATACCCCCTCCACCCCTTCACCGCCAATATATCTCACACCATACATCTACCAATCCAAGAATTATAATTTCTCCCTCAATGGCGATTAAGGTGGCTCTCGCAGCAGCTCTCCTGGTGGCTATGGTGACACTAGCCAGCGCCACCAGCTACACAACCACCGTCACGACCACCACCATCGACGACGAGGCCAACCGAGGCGAGCAGCAACAGTGCCGCCAGCAGATCCAGGGCCGCCGGTTCCAGTCATGCCAAAGGTACCTCTCCCAGAGGGGCCAATACGGCGGAGATGAAGAGGAAGTTATTGAAATGACAACCGGCAACCCACAGCAGCAGTCACAGTACCTGAGAGATTGCTGCCAGCAACTACAGAACGTGAACCAGCAATGCAGGTGCGAAGCAATCAAGCAAGCAGTGAAGGAGATCCAACAACAGGGCGGCCAATACCAAACCGGACAGTATGAACAGGTTTACCAGAAGGCCCGCTCTCTCCCCCGACAGTGCAACTTCCGCAGCCCCCAGCAATGCCAGTTCCATGTTCTCTTTGTCTAGAGAGATGCATGGTCTGAGAGAGTAGAGAGAGAGAGTACGTACTTGAGCTGTGTGAAAAAATTAAGCTCTGTTTTTGTAATAAGTATCTCTGCATGCACATGTTCGTGTGTAAGTTTATTTTCCTTTGAAATAAAAGATGATGAATAATCAACTTCTGTGTTTTCATTAATTTCAACGTCGTCTTTGGAAGATTAATTAATTTGCCAAAAATTATGAATTAAAATGTAATGGTACACGTGGATGATTAATTTCTAAATAACCACTGTATATATATATATGGCCTGGAATGCAATTTAGGGAGATCCATCAATAGAGGCCAGCCCAACGAACAATATAATTCACTGGCACTTGGCGACCAATTCTTTTAGAGAAATTTCAATTATTGACATTATTAATGTATAATAATTATATTTGGGCTATAATTTTCTGTGTCAACATGGTCTTAGTCGTTAATTTTCAGATGTTTGACATTAATACTATTTGATCTATCATTTAATCTAAGGCTCCGTTTGACGGGATTAAGCACTGAATGCTGAATGCTGAATAAGTATCTGAATTAATAAGAGTTGTGTTTGAATGCTGAATGCTGAACAATTAAGTCCATTTGATAACTGAATATCAATAATGACTGAATAATATTATTTTCTTATTATAAACTTGTGTAATGGTAAAATTATATTTATTAGTTAAATTTGAATAGTATATATAAATAAATTTAAATATTAGAATATCTCATATAGAAAAAATATATTATGACAAAAAATAAAATTGTAAATAAAAATTAAAATTCAAATATTGAAATGTATATATAAGTACTATCATATCAAATACAATGGTAATAGCATGAACAACAAATATAATATTAATAACTCAAACACACTGTCCCCTCGGTCAATTGATTCATTTCACATTCATTTTTGTCAAAATAATAATTTATTATTGGCTTGCACAATTTATGTAGAAGAGAGATGCGATGGCCGTGGAGGGTTTATGTTTTTCCAAAACTTATTCAGATACACATCTTACCGAATAAGTGAATGATTTTTGGCTGAACCAATAAGAGGCAAAATATTCAGTTCAGAGATTCAACCCAAACACACTGAAAGAGATCATGCTTACCGAATAAGAAGGAATTGCTCATTCAGAGGACATTAAGTAGTAATCAAACAGGGCCTAAGTGAAAATTACAAAAAAACTACCCCTCTCAATTTAAATAATATTCAAAAATTATTGTGGACTATGTTTTTTTTTTTGTCTTGAATTTTTTATTATTTTATTTTTTTATTATTTTTTAAACTAGGAGTTGTGGCGTTTTTGTAATTTCAAAGCTTAGATCAGATGGTATTAATGTTAAATGTCTGACAACTAATAGCGAGTGTGACAACTAATAGCGAGTGCGACGACAACTAATAGCGAGTGTGACAACTAATAGCGAGTGCGACGACTGACAATGAGGGCCACATTGAAACATTTTTTTTTTTAAGTACAAGGTGGCAAAGATATAATCGTGGTGACAAATTGATGCAATCGAAATTCAAAAATAGAAAAAGGTAAAATAGTAGCGAACCAAAGTATAATGAAAAGTGGAATTTCCCCTTAAAATTATCAAAAGATAATAAATTATATTAAAATTTCAACCTCTATCCACAACTATTTTTGCATAAACATGTGAGGGTAAAAAGGAGAATTCACAAGCGTCATCCTCCCGCTTCCCCCAATCAACAATAGTCTTCCACTCACAGACGTTGGCATTTTCCCAGCCAAGAAAAAAAAATTAACGTTCAATTTTATGCCTTTCTCCACAGTACATATATAATCTACATACTTCGCAATCTTCAATTCCGAAAATTATCTTCACCCATGGCCGAAAACCTAAGCAGAATCAAGTAACAGCCACTCAAGGAATCTACAGAAATGGCTTCTTCGATGTCTGCTTACTTTTTCACTCTTACTCCCAAATCCCACTCCTTAATTATCTCTCGCAAACCATTTAAATTCTCCGAATTCAACCATTTGAATTCTCTGCCATCGCTGATTCTCCCCCAATCCACAAAATTCCGCTGCGGAAAAACCGTAATTAGGGCTTCCAGTAGCAGCAGCAGCGGTAGTGCTGATGCCACCGCAATTAGGCCCGGCGGCAGTGTGGAGAGCGATAAATTGCCGTCCGATGTGCGGAAGCGGGCGATGGACGCCATTGATTCCAGCGGGAGGAGGGTCACCATCGGTGACGTGGCGAGCAAAGCCGGCCTCAAGTTGAATGAAGCTCAGAAAGCTCTCCAGGCTCTCGCCGCCGACACCAATGGATTCTTAGAGGTTATTTTTCATTCGTAAAGTGGAAGATTCATTGAATTGGTAATGGTTGTAACTTGTAAAATCATCTTTTCCTTTAATAGGTTTCGGATGAAGGCGACGTGCTATATGTTTTTCCTAAGGATTATAGATCGAAGCTCGCTGGCAAGTCGTTTTGGATTAAAGCTGAACCTTTGTTGGAGAAGGGAAAGGTATAGAGGCATATTGTTTGTGGACTAATGCTGGTTCATTATAGTTATATTTTGATTCGAACGGAATTTTGGGTGACAGATGGCGGCTGAGTATGTAGTGAGGGTTTCCTTTGGGACGGCACTGATTGCATCCATTGTTATTGTGTATACCACGATTATTGCTATAGCATCGAGTAGCCGGTACGATTTCCTAGCCTTTGCACGCCTACTGAGTTTTGGAGATAGCTTCTTATTATGTAATATTTATGGGCATGTGTCTTCATTATAATTTTTGTTCTTGATGATGGTTTATATTAGTGAGTCGGACGATCGTGGCAGAAGAGGAAGATCTTATGGAAGTGGTTTCAATTTTTATTTGAATCCAGCTGATTTGTTCTGGTAATATCTCTAACTTTTGATTTATCCAATATGTAGAGTAAAAGAGTGTCGAAATGCAAGCATTCTTATCAATTTCTAAGACACTGTGAACTTCTGCTAGGTGGTATTATTGATTGCTTGTCACTGGAAACAAGCTTTCTTCATGTTGTGAAAATTTGACATTTAATTTCTCATTTATAGTTACACACAGAAAACGTACTTAATTTTTGACATCGATGTAGTCACCGCATAAGAAGCATATAGGGGTTGTTACCTCAATTTTCGACCAGTCATGGGGTGTTTAATTATTATTATATATTCCATATCTTGTTCTTCAGCTTATTACAGATTTTTCAGTAATGCTTTAAACTTTTTTACTTGGTTGTAGAAGAACAAAGCTATCATAGTTTTGTCAGTTTTTGTCTGGTCTAGAGAAATTTGGGGAGAACTGTTTCTAATGCACAAATTTACTCCTTTGCTCAGGTACTGGGATCCATATTACTACAGGAGACGAAGAGTAAGAGAAGGTGATGGTGGGGGTGGGATGAACTTCATTGAATCTGTGAGAAAAAAAACTCTCAATCTGCAGATTGTTTAGTTATTGGTGCTTCCTACTTTCTAAGATATATTATCGGTAATTTATTTCTTTTCAGGTTTTTTCCGTTGTTTTCGGAGATGGTGATCCCAATCAAGGGATTGAAGAAGAGAGGTGGAAGTTGGTAATAAATGAGCACTGATTTCAGTGGTCCGTTACTTTAATGTTTTTATTGCATCATTTTGATTTTATAAACATTACATATCTTTTATTAATGTCCATTTTCCCAAAACTTTGTAAATTACGCATCACCAAAAATGGATATAATTTTCGACATTTTTTCTTCTATCTCACGTTGCATCGGACATTGATGTTTTAAGTACATTAAAGGTTCAGATCCCTCTTGAACAAAAAACAGCTTGGTGAAACATACTAAGTAATGCAAAATATCTTTCTTCCAATATATGTTTTGTTCTTTTAACTTTTGGTAGAAACAAGTTGATAGAGGAAGACTACTCTTTTGAGGACCCGTGCACCTAAGTAAGAAGGATCTGTAAAATGAGTCAGGATAGAAATAAATAACTTTGTGTGAACTGTAATCTCTTAAATTTCTGTTGGAAAAATCTTTTCTCCTCAATTTCTTCTTAACTGCTGCCCTACTGACAGCAATTACATATTTCAAAATTTAAGTCTCCTTTGGTGCATTAGAACAGACTCCACCGGCAGGAAACAAGTTTCTTATAATGTTGTCGAAATTCTACTGTGCAAATTTGAATTGTTTTCTGTATATCCAAGTACAAATAAAATAAATATTTTTCTAGTTTCAGTATTGCCCTTTCCTTTTTCTTTTTTAGTTGAAGTCATCTTTCAAAGAAGGCTAATGTTGTGACATTTATTTGAGATTTTTCATTTGTGCCTGTGCATTGTGCTCCATACTGGAACCTGTTAGATCCTGCAAAAAAATCTGTAATTGTTCGGTAAGTGCATGGTTTTCTCGTTGCAGTATAAGGGAAGTTGAAGGCATACTTCACTGAAAATTTTGTCAAGCAACCTTACTTTTCTTACATAAGATCTTGTATGGTGCTGTTTTGTATGTGGAGTGGGTGGTAGGGTGTTTCCAAATTTGAAACTACGAGTCTACGACTCTCTCTAGAGTTCATGATCTAGGCCTTTGTTTAGCTCAGTTTCCGTGAGTGACTGGGTATTATGTTCCTTCTTATTATTCAATTACTCTGGTACCTCTCATGACTCTTGTAAATTTATGAGATTATAAGTGGGGGTTACCGAAGTTCATCATTGAGCACAACGTTCATTATCATTTGTGACCAGCGTGTAAGACAGTGAATTGGAAGTAACATATATAAGAATCTTAACGAATCCGAGACCCTCTTGCCAATTCTTAGGAAGACCATTTTTATTTAAAATATTCTACAATACTATTGTTACTGGTATTTTGCTATGAAATGAGGTTTGGTTCTAGGATATGAAATCCGACGGCTCCTTGTTCTTGATGTTGAACCTTTTAGCATTGTTTGTTAGTTTAACCTGAAATCTTTTGGAATATCCTCTTCAATCTTGATTGATTACTATGCTTTTAGTTGTAAACAAGTAGTTTCTTGCAACAAATTTATTTTTCTAAAATATTTCTGCAGATTGGACAATACATAGCTTCAAATGGTGGTGTTGTTACAGCTGAAGAACTTGCTCCATATCTTGATCTGGAAACTGGTGAAAAAACGGTAATGTTAAACTTCACTTATTTAGTTATTTATACATTGAAAATAAAAGCTTTGGCCTTTTTTTTGGCTCTTTCATCTTAGAAACACACCAAACTTTCTGATTTTCCAGTTTTTAGTGGCTGGTTTAGAAACATGGATCGAAGTTGGTCAATGCCAGTTGAGATCTCCATCTTTCTTGCGATTGACTATATTATTTTCGTTTATTCCAGGACGATGACTCTTACATACTACCAGTGCTACTGCGATTTGATGGTCAGCCAGAAGTAGATGAAGAGGTTAGTTATACTCTGCTAATTACACGTCGCTTCCTTACCTTATTAAATATGTTAATATGTTGTTGTAGAAGGTGTGGAATAATTGCCCGTATAAGCTAGTTTCGGATAATTTAAACCAGTGGAATATGCATAATTTATTTGGTATAGAATCACGTTTAATTTCCAATTTGGAATACTAGTGGAGCTGCATAAGATGGTTAATATAAGATGTCATTTTAGATACCCATATCGATTTTGGCATCTTTTTGGAACAGTTGCATAATGTCCATTTTCTCTAATGATGCATCGACTTGTCTAGAAGTATCAAACTGGTCCCTTCATCAGTTTGGATATCCTCAAAATTTCATGCATTTTCTTAATTCATAAATAACGGATTGGTTTATTTTTTATATCCAGAGTAACTTTTGTCGTGAAATTTAGCACTGTCTCATGTATTAAGTTACCTCCCATATTTTCCCCTTGCTATTTCCATTTTTCCGTAGCTTCTGCTAGTTGTCATTTACTTATATGGTGGCAAGTCATACACTATCTGATACTACTGCATCAATTTAATCTGTGTGGGGTTTATGTTACTTATATGTAATTATTTAAACCGTGTGAAATGAATCTCTCTTTATATTCAATTGTCTGTACATGCAGGGTAATATTTTATACCGTTTTCCATCACTACAACGAACTGCTGCTCCACAGAGGAGCGGGCGGAAGGAATACGTTGGAAGAAGATGGGCTGATTTTGTTGGAGATGTTGAAAAGTTTTTTAATGAAAAGAAATGGCAATTTAGGTATTCATTCTTTTTTCCTTTATTGTTTTAATTCGGTTAATATCATGGATCTGGAATTAATCGAGAGATTGCTTTCTGCAGCAAAACTAGTGCTTCAGAGAGGGCTTTGGTGATTGGTCTTGGTGGCCTTAATCTATTTGGGGTTATATTTCTCGGTACCATGTTAAAGTACGATTCTTACTTGCATTGTATTTCGTTTAGATATTTGAAGCTGTTCCCACTTTTTTTTCTCTGACTTCTTTATTTGAATTTTAAAAGGAATATGACATTTAGCCAGACTGGGTTCATATCATTCGTGTCGGAAATATTTCCGCTGCTTCAGGTATGCTAACATTAATTTACTACAGATTCTTTTTTCCGACTGGCAATATATTTGCATGCTCAATCTTCTTGCTCTCTTTTGCTGCTGAATTAGTTAAAAGATGTTCTACTTCTCTAATAGCTTACAACCTTGCAGATCTATGCTGGCTCTTTCTTTGCTATTCCATTAATCCGATGGTTTGTCGTTCAAAACACAAATCATAAAATTATTAAAAGAAATCAAGCCAGAGAACAGCGGGCCATGGCACTCAAATCACCCGATCTTTCTCTGAGGCGGAAGGTAAATGCAGTAGTTTCATCCTAATTCATAAACGATTATCTTTTATTTTTTTCAATTTTGATGGTCGATGCATTTTTTTTTTACTGATCGAACACGAATATAACCCTATTTTATAAATAATGTTTATCAGATTTTAAGTGCTCGAGACATGGCACAGAGGACATTCATTGGCAAGGATAGAATCGTTTATAGTACTGAGAAAGATTTGTACGAGCAGGACTATGATACTCAAGAATGGGATCGGAGACTCAAAGAGATCGAAAAATCTGAGTGAAAAAAACTGTGTACAAGGTCAGTACATTGTGTTTCACAGGAGATATATGTACTACATTCAGGCAAGTTGGGACTTTGTCCCTTGATACAGTTTGTACATGATCATATTAAATTATTCAAAGGCAAGTAAACAAGGTAGGCTTTGCATGATAAAAAAGAGAAACTATTATCATATGTTATTATTGAAACATATTTCCGGAAGTGATTCTGAGCTTTTTTGTTTTGGCCCATAATCACTTTTGAATTGTTCTGCTTTAGGTTGAAATGAGAAAAGCACTTCCTAGAGTAATTTCTCTTAAAATAAACTGTTTAAAGATGATTTTCATGGAATTTGCGAACATTTCAAACTTATAAGCATTTATCACTAAGATACTAATTTAAGGTGTTGTTTTCAAAAGCTTTTACAAACAGTTTATGATCTTTTTTTTTTGCTCGTAATTTATGTTTAAGTGTTTACAAAATGAAATTTTATTTTTGCTTCTCTTAAAAATAAGTAATAATTTGTAAAATACCAATAATTTTTTTACTTAAGTTGCTTTTCCAACAAATTTGCAAATATCCTCAACTTCTAGAAATAAACACTTAAAATTAACTTAAATTTACTATCTGTAATTTATGTTTTTAAATAAACTTTGCAAACACGATCTAAATTTTAATACCAACTTCTACATTTTGAAAAGCTTTTACCAACACAACCTAAACCATAATACAAGTAGGTTAATTGAAATTTACTAGGAGGAGACATAAAATATTAAATCAATGAATTTATTATCATAAATTATTTTTTCATTCAAAATGGAGACAAATAATTAAAGTAAATCCAAACCAAATCTTGAAGTCAATATTTGGTTACCACTTGATGGTTTTCTTCTCATTGGTTTCCCAAAATAAATTCATGTTAGTAAGCTTTTCAAAAATTATGCCAAACTAATTTCAAAAATTTCTATTTATTTTCTAACAGCAGCTTTATATATGATTTGGCTTCTACATTTTTTTTCTTCCTCATTTGATAAACAAATATTACTTTCGCTCTTCACTTAGTTTTTAAAAATATGTTATCCCAAAACGAAATCCAAATAAGGCGCACAACCAAGGGTGAAATTTGTAACGAAATTTCAATTTTCGCCGATTCCGATCCAAAAATTTTCGATTTTTGAACAATAGTTTTAAACCCGAATTCTAAAATACCGACGTCAGTAATTATTTGAATGGAATTTGGAATATGCATGAGATTCCGATTTCCGATCTGACTTAAGTTCCGAAAATTCCGTATTTTTACATGAATACTACTCTTAAAATACCAATATTATTATGTAATTTTTATTTTTGGTGACAAAAAATTGGGAAATTTCCGAATTCGGCCGATTCCATCCGAAAATTTCCAATTCCGGAATAAGTTTTTTCATTCCAATTTCCGAAATTCCGATTTTTTTAAAACATAATTTGAACTAGTTTTTCACTTCCGGAAAAAATCAGAATATTTCCAAAAGGGCTAACCCTATCCGATCGGTCCAATTTACACCCATAGACACAACTGTTCAGTTCTTTTGAACTTACTGAAATGGAGTAATTATCTCGAAGAAAAAGAAAAAGAAAAAGAAAAAAGAATAATGAGTAAAACTGAGAAACAATAAAATGAAAATAAATGTTTATTTTTACTAAAAAAAATCTGGAAAGCTAAGCGACAAATGGCGACGATGTCCACTTACTTCCTCACTGCTGCTACAAAACCCCACTCTCTAACCATCTTTCCCAAACCCTTCAAAACCCTCCGATTTGAATATCTGACTCCTCCGCCGTCTGTCGTTCTCCCACCACCCACTAAATTCCGGTGCCGCAAAGCCTCCGTCCCCGTAATTAGGGCTTCCACCACTAGCAGCAGCAGCAGCAGCAGCAGCACTTGTGTTGATGTCGAGACAGTCTCAACAATCAGGCCAGGCGGCATTGTCGAGAGCGACAGGCTGCCGTCCGACGTGCGGAAGCGAGCGATGGACGCCATTGATTCCGGTGGGAGGAGAGTCACCATCGGTGACGTGGCGAGCAAAGCGGGGCTCATGTTGCATGAAGCTCAAAAATCCCTCCAGGCTCTCGCCGCCGACGCCAATGGCTTCTTAGAGGTCATTTTATTTTTCATGCTTAAAAGTGATGCTTACAAATGGTGTGCTTTATAATGTGGAAATTGCTGATTTTAGTTGTGATGATCTGCCTTCTCTAACAGGTGTCGGATGAAGGTGACGTGTTGTATGTTTTCCCCATGGATTATCGATCGAAGCTCGCTGCGAAGTCATTTTGGATGAGAACTGAACCTCTGTTGGAGAAGGGGAAGGTATAGGCATTTTGTTTGTGAACTGAAACTTGTTCACTGTAATTTAATTAAATTGCTTGACAGATGGCGGCTAAGAATTTAGTGAAGGTTACTTTCGGTGCGGTTCTGGTTGCCTCCATTGTTATTGTGTTTACCGCCATTATTGTTATAATGGCATCGGGTAGTAGGTACAAGTCTTAACCTATGCACGTCGTCCACTGAGTTTTTCCGATAACTGCTTACTATATAATATTGATGGCTCGTTTCTTAATTTTATTTTGTTCTTGATGGTTTTCATCAGTAAGTCTAAGTCAAGAAAAAGTAGCAGAAGCAGTCGAAGGTAATATCCATATCTCTAACTTTCAGTTTATGCAATGTATAGAGTAAAACGAGTGTCTAATTGGAAGAATTCATGTCCAGTTCTAAGAAACTATGTTTTAATAGTTGGAGTTTGTGCTAGGTGGTACCATTGATTGCTCGACACTACAAATAAGATATTTGCTCGTATGATGACAAATTCATATTTAATTTCTAAATCTTTTCTTACACAATGAGAAGGTAGTTTACATATTAATTCCTTTATGCAGGTACGAGGATACATCTTCTGAAAAGGAGAATGTAAGATACGGTGACGGCGGGATAGAATTCTTTAAATCTGTAAGGACAAAACTCTCGATTTGCTGAGGCTTTTTCTTATTTGCAAAAAAATACATCACGGCATTTCTTTCGTTTTCAGGTTTTTTCCTTTGTATTTGGGGATGGTGATCCCAATCAAGGTATTGAAGAAACGAGGTGGAAGTTGGTAATGAACGAATACTGATTTCAGTTCATGTTGATTTTATAAGCACTCTATACAGTTGCAATCTGATTGGGGTTGTACTTAATGAACCTTTTCTGCATTGTTCGTTTAAATAGTGTTTCCTTTAAATTATCCTCTTCAATCACATATATGAAGCTAGCTTGAGTGGCTACTATCCATCTGCTTGTAAACAACTTTATTTTTCAAATATTTTATTTTTCTCTTATATTTATGCAGATTGGACAGTACATAGCTTCAAATGGTGGAGTTGTTGCAGCAGAAGAACTTGCTCCTTATCTTGATCTTGAAACTACTAAAATTATGGTACTGTCAAAATTCACTTATACATTGAATTTAGGCTTAGTTACTAGAAGAATTATTGTCCATGTACTTTTCTAACTTTTGTCTGTCTTTACTTGTTATAACACTTTTATAAATACATGTATGGCTGTGTTAACGTGTGTGCATGTCATGCGCTTGTGTTTTTGCTTGTTGGGACCCCTAAGTCTTTATTAGTATTCCTATTGAGTTATTTATTACATTATTTTCATTTACTCCAGGAAGATGAGTCCTACATACTACCAGTGCTGCTTCGATTTGATGGCCAACCAGAAGTTGATGAAGAGGTTAGTTACACTCTGCTAATTTCATTTTCCTTAAACCCTCTAAAACTATGGTTGAAGAAGGCGGAATCTTTGCCTGTCAAAACTACTTAACATCTCTCTTTTTGCACAATCCACACAAATCAAATATGGAATCATTTTTAGTTTCATATTTGGAGCATTGAATAGTGAAGTTACATAGGATGGTAGACGTAAGATGTCGTCTTAGATTGCTAAATGGATTTGGCATCTTTAATACAGTTGCATGATGCCCATTTTTTCTAATGATTTATCGACTTGGCTAGCACTATCAATCTGATCTGTTGATCTTCTATGACTAGCATTAAATTTTCTCGACTTTTCTTATTCATAAATAGAGGACATCGTTGGGTTTTTGTGTACATTTAGAGTATTAAATGAAGCTTATTAATTATAAGTTCGTACTGGAATTTCTGGAAACTTGGCCCAATCTCGTGTGTTAGTTTCCTCCCAGATTTCTCATTTCTCTTTCCCATTTCGTTACCTTATGCTGGTTTCATTTACTTAAAAGTTGACAAGTCATAAACCACTTTTTGGACAAATATGATATTATCTGATAGACTAATACTAGTGCATCAATTGAACCTGGGAATGGGTTATGCTTATACGTAACTCTTTAAAACGGATACAAAATATCTCTTCATAGTTGATTTTATGTGTGCATGCAGGGGAATATTTTATACATTTTTCCATCATTACAACGAACTGCTGCTCCTCAGAGGAGTGGGCCAAAGGAGGACGTTGAAAGAAGATGTCATCAGCCTGGAGAAGTCAAAAAGTTTCTTAAGGAAACAGATTGGCAATTTAGGTACTCTTATTCGTTAATGTTTTACTTTTGGTTAGTATCTATCAAGCATCTGGTATTAATTGAGAGATTGTTTTCTGCAGCAAAACCACTGCTTTCAGGAAGGCAATGGTGATTGGTTTTGGTGGCCTTAATCTTGCTGGGGTTATATTACTTGGTGCCATGTTGAAGTACGAGTCTGCTTACATAGTTTTTTTTTTTTCTTTTTCGATATAATATATTTCCCCTTTTTCTCTGACTTCTTTGATTGAATTTGAAATTACAGGGATACGACAGTGGTTGAGATTAGGTTCATATCATTCGTGTCGGCTATATTTCCGCTGCTTCAGGTATGCTAATGTTTATCTACTTTCAAACCGACTATATGAACAGAAACTAAACCATATATTATGTGGAGCTGATTTTACTCAATGGTTTGTTCTTGTTCCGACCGGCAATATATTAGCATGCTCTCTCTCTGAATGTGTACTTGCTGACTTTTTGCTGCTGAACTTGTCTAATAATGTACAACCTTGCAGATCTATGCTGGCTCTTTCTTTGCAATTCCATTAGCTCGATGGCTCTTCGTTCTAATCACAAATGGTAAAATCAGTAAAAGGAATCAAGCCAGGGAACATTGCGCCAAGGCACTCGAATCACCGGATCTTCCTCTGAGGTGGAAGGTAAACGCACTTGTTCGATCAAAATTCGATTCTTGAATTTTTAATGTCAATGATTTTAAATGTTAATGACAAACAGAAAAAATAAACGGAATTATATATATTGTTTTCAGATTTCAAGTGCCCGGGACATGGCCCAGAGGACATTCATTAGCGAAGACAGAATCGTTTATAGTACTGAGAGGGACTTGCATGAACAGAATTACGATAACCAAGTATGGGAACGGAGATTTGAAGAGGTAGTAAAGTCCGATTAAGAAATTTGTCGAGAGTCGGTACATTTTATCGTTTCTGGAGACGGTATCGTACATATATTACACGTCACGTGGAGGCAATATCGCACTTTTTGTCCCAATACATTTTGTAGATGATGCAAAGGCAAAAGAACAAGGTAGATATTAAACTTTATTTTCTCCATATTGTTGATAATTGTCCAAGAACCTTCTCTAGGGCATATCTTTCAGCAAACCTAATATCATTAACAAATCCTCGTAAAAAGCTACTTCAAACATAAACATGAAAGAAAAATAAATCGGAAACAATTTCGGGTAAAATATGATCAATTAAAAAAAATTAAAAAAATTGTAAAATGAAGAAAATAACTTATGTCATAAGAAAATCTCGAGAATCTTTTTAATTGTAAAATAGTAGATAATATAAAGGGTGAATAACACTTGTGCTTTTACATATTTTTTTTGTAACTGTCTCAGACAGTATATGTTTCGAAAACTTTTTTTTTTTTTTACTGTAAACGGAGGCTGATCTGCTGAAAAAAAAATAAAAAAAAAAAAAAAACAACGCCGAAGGCTGACCTACTAGGAAAAAGAAATTCAAAAAAAAAAAACTAAAAAAATACTAATAAAAATAAGCCTGAGATCGGAGGTCAACAACGACTGATCGACAGTGACAGTCAAAATTGAAATAAAGATCAAAATTGATAAAATTGAGCTAAATTGAAATTTAAATCATGAAATTGGAGTTTACCTAAAATTCAATAAAAGTAAATTATTAGATGAAGAAATGTCCAAATCCTACACCAACTTGTGAAATTCTCACGGACTCCCAAAACTATATATTTTTTAATCTGAATATTTGGCAGCATATGCATGCAAAATCGATGTGGAAGCTCGAAACCGCAGATCTTTACACCTCCAGCAGAAAGCATCCACGGTTACTCCAATGAATCAACACGTAAACCCCATGCATTCCCACAAATCCACTATAAATACCCCTCCACCCCTTCACAATTCTCACACCAAAACAATTTCATCTTTACTAAATAATATATATCCCATTTCAAGAATCTCTCTCAATGGCGATTAAGGTGGTTCTCACAGCAGCTCTCCTGGTGGCTATGGTGACCCTAGCCAGCGCCACCAGCTACACCACCACCGTCACCACCACCACAATCGACGATGAAGCCAACCGTGGGCAGCAGCAACAGTGCCGCCAGCAGATCCAGGGCCGCCGGTTCCAGTCATGCCAAAGGTACCTCTCCCAAAGGGGCCAATTCGAAGAAGAGGAGGCTATTGAAATGACGACAACCGGCAACCCGCAGCAGCAGTCAAAGTACCTGAGAGATTGCTGCCAGCAACTAGAGAATGTGAACCAGCAATGCAGGTGCGAAGCAATCAAGCAAGCAGTGAAGGAGATCCAACAACAGGGCGGCCAATACCAAACCGGGCAGTCGGAACAGGTTTACCAGAAGGCACGCTATCTTCCCCAACAGTGCAACTTCCGCAGCCCCCAGCAATGCCAGTTCCATGTTCTCTTTGTCTAGAGAGACTATCAAAGAGTACCGATGTCCGTCCGAGGAGCTATGTAAATATGTTTTTCGAATAAATGGGTTGAGTACTTTGTGGTTTTGTGACAAGTGATGAATGTACACACGGTCTTGTGTGTGTATTTCATTTTCCTCTTTAATAAAAAATGATGGGGGAACCTGTTTTCTCTGTTTTTGTTTTCTGCCTCTTCTTCCTCGATCTTTAAGTTTTCAATTTCAAACGAAGTACTTCCTTTTGCTTGAAACCACATCTCTCATAGAATCACCTTATAACAGCCTACTGCACGAGCATGATCGGACAAGAATCTTATGATTTTCTTGCCCAACTGTTCCGTTGTCTTCTTGAAATGTATCTGCGGGGGGGAGAGTTTGTTGTCTGCATCTCTTCTTTTTTCTTGGAGAGAGAAAAATATAACAATTGGAGACTTAGCCACTAATCAACGCATTGGCGAGACAATTAACGGAACAAACGATGGCAACTGAAAATATACAATTCTCGTTAAAGATCAGATGGGGTTATATATAAGATCGGTAATAAGGTAAGAGGGAGAAGGGATCTATACAAAAATATATAGGTCTTCGGTTTTATCAAATATATAATAATACAGAGAGGAAAACAAATAGAATCTGATTCTAAAATCTAAACACGCAGAGAGAGAGAGAGAGAGAGAGAGAGAGAGAACGAGAGAGAGAGAGAGAGAGAGAGAGGGAGTGGATTCTCTGTGATCGATCGCCGCCGGTACAAGAACTGAAACCGTGAATTTACAAAGTTGGGCTTCAACTAATTCTTTGTAGGCCCATTTACAGATTTTTTATGGACCCGGATTTTTAAAAAATAAAATAAATAACAATCAGAATACTTTTCTTCGCCAAAGTTTTGATATATGGGTAATGGGGCCACCCTGTAAATGAGTCGAGCGGGCCGGGCTCGTGAGCTGAACGAGTGGGTTCAGCAAAAGCTCAAGTTTTTCGACATGAGATTTCCAAAGTTAGTCAGTTGTTCATGAGCCCAGGAGCTAGTTCGCGAGCTTTTCTATTTATATTTATTATAAATGATGATGATGATGATGATAATAATAATAATAATAATAATATAAAATGAAAAAAAATCAGCTAATTTTTTAGTTTATATCATTTTTATCATATAATATAAACAGTTTATAATAATAAAAAATAATAAATATATGATCTTCTATGTTGGTAAACGGAACACCAACCCAATCTCAACAAAGAAAATGAAAGTCGAAGCAACTCCATCCTTAACGGCCTCTATTCACGACATGAATGGCCGCTTGATATTAGTTAGATATATATATATATATATATATATATATATATATATAATAGAATGAGTTGATCAGCTCGAACTCCACAAACTAAACTCATGCTTGAAAATGAAAGCTCTACGAACTAGAGCTCCTCAAATTAGACTCAAAAACAAAAGCGCAATAAGATCAAGGTCGAGTTCGTCAAATTGAACTTGAGCTCGAAAAATATACCGAGTTTGACTTGTTTATAGATACCCTAGTCTTGGGTTTGCAAACATGCATCCTCAGAAAGACGCACCAAAATGTTGTTTATGGATTTAATCACCAATTTGTCCTGATCGATGTCACACGTGACATTTACAAATTCAACTATTTAAATATATATTTTTTTAAATGAATGTCCTTCTAATTATTAAGAGGTTGTTTGGCTAAGCTTATAAGATGTTAAAGGAACTTATAAGATGTTTTAGAGCTTATAAGATCTTCCAAAGTATTTGGTAAATTTAAAAAAAAAAATCTTAATTTTTTGTTAAATAAGTTGTTGGAGAGCAAATAAGATATTTTTAAATAAGTACCTCTACCCCACCTTTTTATTTAAGATCTTATAATGAGTAAAAATAGGAAATAAGCTCATTATCCAAACACTCTAAAAATTAATCATAAAAATAAGATGTAACAACTTATCAGCTCTTAAAACATCTTATCAGACGTAAGAGTTTATCAACTTTTTAAAATAAGCTTAGCCAAACACCCTCTAAGTTATTTGAACTAACACATTTTCATAAAACTAATTCATCGTATATCACTAATTTACACAACACATAAAAATAAGCATAAAAAAAAATCACACTTCATAAAATATGTCAAACGAAATATATATCATTGAAAATTTTTATTGTAGTTATTTTTTATTTTTTTTACTAATAAAATTTGTGAAATCAAGTGTTTTATATAAATCTTTTTCAATATAGAGCATAACTAATTCATTTAATCTTTATTGACTATTAGTTACGTTGAATATTGAAAATAAGACTTCACATACAATAAAATTTCTTTGAGTGTTCTTAGTTCATAAAATAATAATTTTTTAACAAAAAAATAAATAAAATAAAATAAAGTATTTTCTATCACAAAAGTTTAGGGCTCCTAGTCGACATACCTCCCCCTACCCTCAAAACCGACCCTCCAGATCTTCGAGATGCAGCGTGTATTTTGGTGAAATATGCATACATATATGTAATGATGAGTCTATATGTACGCGTATATGATATGATAGAACGATCGGTGAAATTGAGCCTGTGTAATAGAACAAACCATATATATATATATATATATATATATATATATATATATATATATATATTACTCCAAGAGACATCGACTCAAAATGATTAACAAAAAGAAATAACCACCTCGAATTAATATAGTGGAAACCTAAACTGGATTTTGTAGAACCTACGCCTGTTGAAATACTTCATCATGTGTAGTCTAAATCGTAGATCTGCATATAGTTAGCCTCTAAAATTAGATGTGGAAATTGAATTTAAATCATATATAATTATTAATAGTATGAACGTACATGAGATCATGGGGAAATATAATTAATAATAATGCATACATTACATACATATATATTATTATTATTATTTGTTCTTTTAATTATACGAAATGGATCGGAGGTATAAGAAAAGGCAAATAAAATTGGATTAAAAGAAAAAAAAAAGAAAAAGAAAAAAACCGGATATATTAATTAATTTTGTTGTATTATTCTCAATCGGGCGGAATTAGCTCTCCTAGCTTCCTCCACCAAAGAATCTCTGGCGGAAGTGATGCTGCTGTTCACCAGCGAAGCATCGAACGCCGTACAGTCGATCCAGTCTTTGAGGAAATTCTCCTGCCCCCACATATCCGGTATCCATACCCGACCCGCCACCTCCACCCGGTGCCTCTTCAGCCTCTCCCGCCCGGCCGCATCTTCCACCGCCGTCGTGGTGATTCCCACGCTCGCACGCTTTTCATCCTCCTCCTCCACGCGCTTCTTGCTCGGCGATTCTGGAAGATTTGTTGTTGGATCGGATTGTTCGGTTTCTGTCTGGATCGGAATGGTAGTACCGATCATTATCAATGAAGATGATTCCGAGCTTTTCTGCATGGTTAATCAGATTCAATCTCTGCAGCGCCGATCCGATTCTCAGATGTACTGTGTGTGTGTGTGTTTTAGTGTGTGTGGTGGTGAGGAGGTTAGGGCTGTTATTATAAATGTGATTTTGTATGTGGAAGATTACGAATCTACGTATGAGTCTAGCAGCTAGTAGCTATGAGAGAGTTAAAGAAAAAAAGCTTTTATTTATTATTGATATTTAATTAAGGCTAAATTACAAACACCCCCCTGAGGTATGGTCAATTTACAAACAACACCCCTCTTGTTTGGATAATTACATCTACCCCCCTCAACTATGTTTTTTTATCACACATCCACCCTTATGGTGTCAAATTCAACATAATCATCTAGATTTCATAGAAATGTGCTCTAGTTTGTACTCGTTTTGTGTAATAATACAGTTTCTGATGCACCACAATCTGATATATACAAGCCAAAAAACACATCTTATGATCATCTTGCTTCAAAATGTAGAGTTCAAATGGGAGATAAAACGGGTACAAAAGTGATAATATTTCATATAATCTTGAAAATTTCACTAAATTTGAGGAGTTGAGGAGGTGGTTGTAATTATCCAAACAAGGGGGGGTTTTCGTAATTTGACCACACCTCAGGGGTGTGGTGGTTGCAATTTACCCTTTAATTAATAATATTAGTTTATGTGTGGGAATGAAAAACGGGTACAAAAGTGATAATATTTCATATAATCTTGAAAATTTCACTAAATTTGAGGAGTTGAGGAGGTGGTTGTAATTATACAAACAAGAGGGGGGTTTCGTAATTTGACCACACCTCAGGGGGAGGTGTGTGCAATTTACCCTTTAATTAATAATATTATTTTATGTGTGGGAATGAGTGGAGAAGAAAACGAATGGGGAAACTGATTTACACGTCATTTTAAAGTGTAATTTGCTTTGTATGGTATGCGACAAGCTTACGTGTCTTCTTCTCAGATTGTGATTCGAATTTTTGTGTGGTCTTATTCTCTGCCGCCTTTCATCTATTTTCACCTTCCTTTTCTTTTCCTTTTTTCTTTTTTTTCTTTCCAAAACATGAAAATGCATACGTTCTCATTCACAGTGGGGTTAATTTTTTTTTTACCGGAGGTGAGATGATACATCTGTTAATTTATATTGAGTAGATTTGATTAAATAACTATTCACTAAAAACAAATACAAATGAGTATATGTCTGTTTATGTATAAATCTATGATTCAGATGCACTCAATTTAAATAACCAAGTGTGGTATCTATCTTTTCATTTTTTACCATGCAAAATATATAATATAGTGGCAAAAGAAATTAAAATTAAAAAAAAAGGGGTGGATTCGAACATAATGGATTGGAAATTAAAAAAAGAAAAAGTTAATTTCTTTTGCAAGTTAAAAATGGGTTCAGATCTCCATTCCACAAAATTGAATTCAAAAATCCATTATAATTTTGAAACGACTCGCAATCGTGGAATTTTGATAATTGCATTAATTTATTATCTCTTAATTCAAATTCGAATATATTGGGAATTTTCACAATTTTTGTTCTCTCCTCTTTTCGGAAATTTATCCAGCAAAATGCATAAAATCCGAAAGAGAATTCAACAAAATGCAATGAATAAAACCACATGTATGAACAACAAAATACAACAGAATTTCTGATAAAAGATAAAAACTCAAGAGAGTTTGTGATACCAATTAATCTTTTCTAAAGTTTGAATTTACTTGACACTTCAGTATTTATATTGTTCATATAAAATCTAACATAAATTTATTATAGAATTACAATATATCATAAAATTATAGGGTTAAATACAAAAACACCCATGCATTATGAACTTTGTATCATATATACTACACATAAATACAAAAATCCCCCTACTGTTACATTTTTCCAAAATATGACGAAAATACCCCTACTAGAGCATATATATATATATATATATATATATATATATATATATATATATATTTTTCACTATATATTTTAATATTTTCAATCAATTTTACTTGGGAAATTTTGGTACATGTATTTTTTTATATATATATATATGGGTTTGTTTGAGCCATTTTTCACTATATATTTTAATATTTTCAATCAATTTTACTTGGGAAATTTTGGTACATGTATTTTTTTTTCTCCAAAACATCTAATTGCTTAGATTTTTTTATTTTCTGAATAAAACCTTTTATTTTTTTCATTTTGAGTTTCTTCATTTTTTTTTTCTTAAATGTCTTCCGGTAGTTCAAACATTTATTTTTTGTAATTTTCTGAATAAAACCTTTTATTTTTGTCATTTTGAATTTATTCATTTTTTTCTTAAATGTCTTCCGAGTATTAATATTAGTATTAGTATGAGTATAAATATTAGTATTGAGATTAGTATTAAGATTATGATCAAAATTTAAAAAATATGAGGATTAAGATTGATATTGGGATTAGGATTATGAATATTATTAATATTATCATTAATAGGGTTAGTATTACTATTAGTATGTGTATTAGTACTAGCTATTAGGATTAGGATTATGATTGAAGTCAGCATTACGATTAGTATCATGATTCGAACTAATATTAATATTAGTCATAATATTATTAATGGTATGAGCAATAGTAATAATAATAGTAGTATTAATATTAGTATTAAGATTAGTATTAGTATTAGTATTAGTATTAGTATTAGTATTAGTATTAGTGTTAGTATCAGTATTGGTATTGGTATTGGTATTGGTATTAGTATTAGTATAAGTGTAAATATTAGTATTCGTATTAGTAATAATATTGGCTATTAGTATTAGTATTAGTATTAACTATTAGTATTATTATTAGTAATTAGTATTAGTATTAGTGTTAATATTAGCTATTAGTATTATTATTAGTATTAATATTAGTTTTAATATTAGTATTAGTATTAGTATTAACATTAGCATTAGAATTAATATTAATATCAGTATTAATATTAGTAATAAAATTAGTATTAGTATTAGTATTAAAATTAGTATTTGTATTAGTTAGTGTTAGTCATAGTGATAGTAATAGTGTTAGTGTTAGTGTCAGTATTAGTGTTAGTGTTAGTGTTTGGATTATAATTAATATTAGTATATGATTAGTATTTGTTTAGTATTATATTTAACATTAGCATTAGGATTACGATTACAGTTATGACTAGGATAATGATCAACATTAGGATTAACATTAGCATTAGTATTAACATTAACATATTTGAATTATTATTATGATTGTGATTTGTAGTAGTATTACAATTAACATCGGAATATTAACATTAGTATATTAGGATTAACATTAGCGTATTAGGATATAATAATTAACATATTAGGATTAGTTAACAGAGCTGGTGAGCAATCTGTTCACTTTTGAGTATTTCGAGGGCATGACAATTCTTGCACCGACTAATGAAAGTTTCAGTTAAGTGGATGATCATTTTTTGTCGATGATAACTGGAAAGGAAAAAGTCTATTTCAGCTCCGATACTATGTGTAAAGAGGAGTTATTATCAGATGTCAACGCAGAAACATGTTCCACATAATTTCTCACACCATATCATGCTCTTGAATTCCACTCCATAGATTGACACTGAAAACAGGTGTTCTCGTTATGCTCATCAAAAGTATTGATCATGCCAGATGATTGTGCAATGGAACCAGACTTCAGGTTATTGATATGGGAAAACACCTTCTCAACTGTAGGATCCTCTCCGGTAAATATGTTGGCGATATGATGTTCATTCCTAGAATGACTTTAGTACCGTCCAAATCCACATTGCCTATTAAATTCCAGCGACGTCAGTTTCCGTTGATGGTTTCATTTGCAATGATTATCAATAAAAGTTACGGACAAACTCTTTCTTTTGTAGGATTGTACTTGCCCAGACCTGTTTTTAGTCACGGACAGCTCTATGTAGCACTGTCGGGAGTTAAGAGTCGTATAGGCATAAAGATTTTGATCAACTCGGAATCTGGCGAAACGACCAACGTTACAAATAATGTTGTATACAAGGAAGTTTTCCAGCGTATATGAATGTACTCCTAGGGCTATTCTATACTACACCGGGTAGATCTTTACCATTCATATACACAAAAATACATACACACCCACGTTGGTATGTGTAGATCAACGGTAAAAATCACCTGGTGTAGTCTTCACCAGGTGTAGCATAGAAATAACCGGTACTCATATATAAAAAAATTATACGATATTAAATAACGACCTTTTATTTTATATTAGTTGTATGTTTTGTTATTGCTCATTCGTAGCTTAATTAAATTTGTACTACAAACTTGCTCAAAAAGGTAATTTCTTAAAATAATTTTATATCATTAAACATTTATATTGGTATTGTTTTGTCAATGTTTTACTTATTTCGTATGATCATTGTACAAAATATGCAGATCAAATGCAATACATTGGAGTCGTTACATGCGTTTAGAGTTTGGTATAAAAAACATGATTATTTGTATCGGATTCAAAGTTTGAACAGAAATAGATCATTATAGCAACTGAGATTCGGACCAACGATATATTCACTCTTTGTATGCGGAAATTAAAACCTTAGATGTTTGGTTTTTTAACTTATTTCATCACTTGCACTATATAAATAAATTTGTTTTTTAATTATTACTATTTTTATAATATTTTCTACTTTTAGTATTACATATCAACAAGTGATCTTGCTATTTTTTATATGTAGTACTAGTTAGTTTTAACTTTTAACCCACACACGTTTGGAGTACTGAGTTTAACAAATCCAACACGACCTGTTAACACTAAACAAGATATTTGAATTCTCCCTCTCGTTTTATTTTCTTCCTAAGTTTAGTCTTCTATTTACAATATGCATATCTCAAAATTCAAATGCAATATATATAAGAAAAAAAGATGAATACATTTTATAGGAAATAAATAATTAATTATGTTTAACTACTACGACAAATGAAGTTTGATATGCCTAATTGGCCCAACCCAATGGGCCTACAAATTATTTACCTACTGGGCCACGAGTCCAATATCGAAGACCACTATCACCGAGGTCCAATCACCTTCAAGCAAGGTTTGGGCCCGACAATCTCAACTAAGCTATAAATACACCTTTTAACTCATTCCATAAGGTACGTCCTATTAACTAAGCAATACTACAATACGTATTCTCTAGACTAGGGGTGAAAGTCGGATGGATCGGATCGGAATTAGCCTTTTCGGAAAATTTCCAAAAAATTTCGGAAGTACAAAATCAATTCCAACTCCAATTCTAAAATTTTCGGAATCTAAAAATTCATTCCAATTCCAAAAGTCCCGGAATTTTCGGAATTTCGGAAAAAAATCGGAAATCACATGAGCTTAAAAATTTCAAAACTTAGCGAATTTTTTTTTAAATGTTCATAATTTTCCAAAAATAAGAACATCCACGTCGATAAAAGTAAAACTAATAACTATTAAATTTCAGTTCAAAAAATAAATAAACATAAACACAACATAATATTTAATAAAATTTCTAACAACAATTCATTATGTCAAAATCCTAAAACAAAACTTAAAGGTGTATTTTTCGGAAAGATAAGTATTATATAATATTTATTATTTATAGGTGTATTTTTCGGAAAAACATCGGAATTTTTTGGAATTAATTTCGGAATCAAATCGGATCGGAAATCGGAAATTCCAAATTTATTTTATATAATTCCAATTCCAATCCAAAAAAATCGGAAAAATTCGGAAATCGGAATTTCGGAAGTCGGAATGAAAAAAGTTGTTCCAAAATCGGAACTTTTCGGATCGGAACCGGCGGAAATTGGAATTTCCGTTCCAACTTGCACCCCTACTCTAGACTATGTCTACTATCAGCACGTCTGACTTGAGCGTCGGAGGGGTTTCCGCCGGATCAACCCCGGCTTAGTTCATGTGTTCTATGATCGCAGGTACCTCAGGATTATCAAGTTGTCAAGCTACTGATATGTTTTGCTCTCCCAGTTCGTTTTCTACACCACCCTAGGTGAGCTACATATTAGCATCATCAAAGTTCAAGATACTGTGAGGGCCGACAAGTGTTAGATATACTTAATGAAAAATGAAATTCGGAATATCAAAATGGTTAGAAAAATAGATGGAGTGATTTTTTTTTTTTTTGAAAAGTGAAAATCATAACTTAGTTTTTTTGTCTAGAGAACATTAATATATTAATTATTATATATGTATACACACACACACACGTAGGCGTGGAAATCGGAAATCGCTAGGTCGAGTTTATCACACATAGTTACCCTAGTGTAGTGTACGTCTTTTGTATGGTTTGCAAATTGTTATACGAGGTGTAGGTTTATCCATTGCACCTATATAATCGGTTGAATGTTCCTTCATTATAAAAAAACTCGTGTAGAGTAGTAGTAACCTTTGGTTTTTCTGCAATTTTCTAAACTCGAAAATGCTTGGATTCCCCACTTATTTTTTAGCAGTATTAAAACTGATAAGCAATTTTGACAAAAGAATTAGTATAGAAAACTGAAATTAATAACCAATCTCAATTTACATAAATGACGTCATTAATAACATGCTCCATCTGCTCTAATAAAAAATAAAGGGTAAAGAGCACTTAACCCTATCTGGTTACAAGTTTTTGCAGATAAATCCCTTGTGCTCGTAATATCAGCACATAACCCCTTGTAATTCATGAAGGGTAGCTTTAGTTAGTTTTTCCGTGAAACTTAACCGCGTGTGTTAAACTTCAAGGGGGTGGTCATCTGCAAAAATGAAAATGAAAAATGAAAGCACAATGGAGACATCTGCAAAAAAAAAATACTTTGACGTTTGACACATACGGTTAAATTTGATGAAAATACTAACGGAAACTACCTCCATCAATCACAAAGAGATTATATGCTGATATTACAAGCATAAAAAAGTTATTTGCAAAAACAATTAACCATGGAGGGATTAAGTGCTATTTATCTTTAAAAAATGATTTCATTCGACGAGTGGTCAAATTAGGTAAATGTTTCCCACACAATTAAATTGAGGGGTCAAATTAGGTAAATATTTCGTACACAATTAAATTGAGGGCAAATTACGGCCACCCCTAATTTATGGTCAAATTACGAAAATCTCCCTCCTGTTTAGGTAATTACAGTCACCCCCTTCAACTATGTATTATCTTACGAAAATACCCCTACATAGGTAAATTTAGGAATATTAAATCAGTAAAACCGATTGAAATTTTGGTACGCCAACTTTTCATACTGTTTACCGAACTGAATATACGATTTGGTTTGGTAAATAACCGAAATACATAAATTTTATGTAAAAATATTTAAAAGAAAGGGGTGAATATAATTACCCAAATAAGAAGTATTTTTTCGTAATTTGCCCTTACATTGATTCTCGGCCGTCTCGGCCAAAAATATCTATTTGTCAACTTGGTCTATTTTCTTTCTCATCGAATATTCTCTCTTTTTACTTTTTTCTTTTTCCACACCAAAAATCATCTTTAAACGGAACAAAACTATTTTCATTTCCATTTCATTTGGGCACAAATTAATACATGGGTAAATGACAATAAGCCCATGACAAGGGCACTTAATTAAAAGAGGGACATCCAACTTTTTTGTCTTTCAAATAAATCCAGTTCATTCAAAGTTATTTGCAAATAAGAAAAATCCCTTTATATATACCAAAATTTCCCCCAATTCATTGAAATTTAATTCAACTCCAATTTCATTATTTACACCCCCAATTTAGCCTAATTTCATCAATTAACCAATTTTAACCTTAATTTCAATTTTGACCCCAATTTTGACCCGCTACCACCGGAGACCGCCGGTCTTCGGCGTTGACTTTTTTTTTTTCTTAAAAAAAATATTTTAATTAATATTACTGTCATGGCTGCTAAATTACTGTCTCCGACAGTTATTTAGCTGTCGGAGACAGTAATTTAACTGTAAATTGACTTTTTTTTTTCTTCAAAAATATTTTATTAATATTATTGTCTTTGCTACTAAATTACTGTCTCCAGCAGTTATGTAACTGTCGGGGACAATAATTTAACTGTTAATTGATTTTTTTTTTTAATATTTTAATTAATATTACTGTATGCGTTGCTAAATTACTGTCTCCAGCAGTTATTTAACTGTCGGAGACAGTAATTTAACTATTAATTGATTTTTTTTTTTTTTTTAAATTTTCTTAAAAAAATTATTTTAATTAATATTACTGCCTTGGTTGCTAAATTACTGTATCCAACAGTAATTTAACTGTCTTAGACAATAATATTAAAAATATTACTGTTCGAGAAAATAATATTCATAATATTACTGTCCCAAACAGTAATATTACTGTATGAGACAGTAATTTAGTAGTCAATGTAGTAATATTAATTAAAATATTTTTGTTTAAGAAAAAAAAAAAAAAAAAAATCAACGCCGGAATTTGGTCGGAAAAAAAAGCCACTTCTACTATAGCCCCCTCTTCGCTTACTCCT